>JAJTVC010000544.1:0-10252 GCA_022433055.1 Begonia peltatifolia | reverse complement strand
TCACCCAGGGTGTGACGAGAATACCCTCCAAAAGCAAGAAAGTGCAAGCATAACATTTTCTAGACCAACATGCACATCCCCAGCCATCTTTCTATCCCCATCGAGAAAATGTTATAGTTGCATTTTCTCGGTTCTTTGAATCTATTTATTGATGAGCTCCTATTGTAATACTTTATTATGCCCTCATTGAAGATTCCATCTCAAGGAAAGAGGAAGGAGAAGGGTGCAATACAATGGAATTCACTAAACTAAAATAGATGGAAACCAAAACACAACTCGATATGATGTTACTCATTGAGGAGATGTGGTCACTTGAAGTTTGGGAACTTAAGATTTTGAAGAGGACTTCAATTTTTTATTCAAAATGTGATGCAAGAGCAACTCTTAAGAATGGTATAAATAACTCCTTAAGAATTAGTGTTTTACAACCTAAAAGAGTAGCTAGTACAAAAAAGGTAAATCCAAAAAGTCGAGAAACGATGTTCCACCAAATAAGGAAAGGCCAAGTGCCTTTTTGCTTTCCCCAAGCCTTTGATTTCTAATCCTAGAGTGTGCCCTTGCTAGTGATCACAAGTTAGCACATCTAAAGTATAATTCAAAATAAACATCACCTAGTCCATTCGGCCAACTAGGATGAGCCGAGTGGATGTTACTCTTGGTAACTTGATCCTAAATGAGTAAAAACTAAAAATGAGGTTCACTATTAAAATAGTACAACTTAAACATGAAATGGATTGGATAAAAGAGATGGTCTTGAAGCCTAAAAAGATGATGAGAGTCGTGGCTCCAAACGATGTCCATGGCCGAAGTGTTGAGCTCTCGGGTTCTTCCTTTTTGGCTCCCACAGAATCACTTGCTTTTGATTCTTGGTATTCCTCTTAGGTGAGAATTTTGACATCTCCTTGTGACTCCGTGGTGGAAGCTATTCTTTGCAAGCCATATTTCTTACAAAAGTAAAGAGAATTATTTTCATTTCATCAAAAGAAGAGATGTTATCCAAGTCAATAATATACATATTTTCATTTCCTTATAACCAATAAAAAAAATTTCCATTTAAACCATCTTTAAACATACAAATTTTTTATTCAAAGATTATGTCTATCACATAATTGACTAATGCTCAAAAGATTATGCTTTAAACTATCAACTAATAAAATATTTTCAATAATCGAGTTAGAAGTATTACCTATGTTTCCAATCCCAATGAAATTTTTTTTTATTACCTTTGAAAGTGACGTTTCCTTTCCTTTTTGGAGATAGAGGTAAGCTTTAAAGAATCTCCCATCATGTCTCAAACAACCACTATCGACATACCGTGAAGAAACTTCAACCTACAAAGAGAAAATCAATTGCATTTCTTAGGTGCCCAAATATTTTTGTTCCCTTGAATGTTAGCCTTGGTTCCTTTAAGAACCCATGCTAAGGTAGAAAAACACCCTTTTATCATGTGACTCCAATGGACATAGAAATGATTTATGACTAACACAATTACACATGTTACATGTTGTTGGACTAACAAACAAGTTCTTGTATGCCTTCTCCTTTTTAAAAAATGAATACCCAATACCAACCTTATCAAAAGTAACTCTTTGTTTTCCTAAAAGGATATTCAAGTTTTTACTACCATTTGTAATTTCATCACAATATTGTTCAAATTAAGATTTTTACATTTCAATTCACTAATTTATAATTCAAGGAAAGATTACTCAAGAGCATGCTTCTTAACGATATCCACATTTTCTTTCTTCAACATTTTGTATTTAGATTTGAGTAAATTAAAATTTTCAACTAAGTCGTTGAAAACATCAATCAATTTATTCTGATCAACATTATCATCTAAATAACTAAAAGAGCCACTTATCTCATTTTCTTTTGCCATGAAGCACACATTTGCAACTTATCCTTGGATGATGTATTCTCTTTCTTATCATCCCAAATTGTAACCCCCTAATTTTTAAATTCATAATTTAATTTTCTCAATTTGAAAATCTTAAAAATTTTTCAAATTGATTTATATTTAAATTCGAACGTTAAAACCTAATTTCATAATATTTAAAACTTTTTAAATAATAACTTAAATATTAAATGCGCAGAAAATTAATCAAAATTTTAAACTTTAAATAACTTTATCAGAAATCAGAAATAATTCTGGAATTAAAATAATTCATAAAACTTTAAATAAAATTCAACATAATTTATTCAAAGTTAAAAATACGAAATATCTTCGAAAACTAGAAAATACTTATTTAAACTCTTTTCTTCAACCCGAAAAAATTTTCTTCTTGTTCTGTATGCTTATTTGTCTTTGGTAGATTCTCGAGCAACGTCATTTCTTCCTCAGACAAAAACTCACTTATATCATAAAATTATAATTATAATAACAACTCAGTAAGCAAAAATATGTACAAGTGTCAAAATTTACATTACATTTACAAAATCTTGACTTAATAGTTATATACTAGTTTAAACTGTTTTTCCAACATTCACCCAGACTTAGTGTAACACCAAAAATTTTCCGCTAAAAGGATTTTTAGATTAACGTAATTGTAATTGGCAGAGTTTTGGTTGGAATTAATGGCAGAGAATTTATACTAGTAGGTAAAAGATTATTTTGAGATTAATTGAGAAGAGGAAATTTTAAGGATCCCACCGGACATGAACCAAATAAACGTTCGGTAGTAATTAAGATTAATTATATTAAATAATATAATTATATAAAAAATAAAAAGAGAAGGAGGCAGAAACCCCCTCCCTCTCTCTATGTATTCTCCTTCTTCCCCACGCGAGAGAATTTTATCTCGACGATACTTCTTCTCTAGCAACAATCCTTCTCAGTTTCCCCCTCACTTCTTCAAATCTAAGGTATGTTTTAGTTAGTTTTTGAGTAGATAGTTAGTTCCTTAGTTGTTTTGAGTGATAAAAGTAAAGTTAGAGAGGGTATTGGGTAGTTTTGGTGAAACCTAGGAAGGAGATACGAGAATTTGAAGTTAGAGTAGATTTTTATCCGTATGTTGGTGTTTAAGCTGAAAATAGAAGTAGATTATGAGTTTTCATGGAAAAGATTGAGCATTTGGATAACCGAATACTTGGATTACGGAATGGTTTCTATTTGGCCACATTCGGCCAAGCTGTAAGTGTGGGATTAGAAATTTGATTAGACCGTTAGGAATTAGATGTTCTCAGGAGTCCATAGCATTTCGAATCGTCCAAATCTGACAAGTATTGGATAAGTTATGCATTTCCGAATTTGGTCAGAAATTATGTAGGATTTCAGGTTTAGTTAGAAGTGGCAGTTTAGTAAGAGTTTATGACTTCCGTGTTAGAATTTCTTGAGTTGGATGAAGTAGAATTAATGGATGTGTGGTTTTATAGGTTTTCCAGTTAGCGAGCCATATACGAAGTACGAATTGCTAAGTACACTAGGTAAGTAGTGTGAGTAGTGTTGTAGGTGTTTTGCCTTCAGGCCTACATTATAGTTCGGTAGGATGCATGTACGTTTATTTTATATTGTGCTTTAGTAATTATGCATCATGGTTTTAAAATACGAGAACGAAACGAAAATGAATTTCTATGTTTTTACGAAGTGAAACAGTAGGATGTGATGAGATTAACGAAATGACAAGATACATAAGAAGATAATAGAGGTGGACCGCGAGGTATATCACTTCTTCCCCCACCTTACATGGTGGCCTTGTCCTAAGAAGTGAACTGCGAGGTGTGTCACCTTGATCTAGCACGTAAAGAGCAACGTAGTAGTAAGAAGATAAAGAAGATGTAAGAAAAAGACAAAAACGAAAGTAGAGACGAAATTGTAGAAACTGCATATGTTAGTATATGATTGTTATAGTGTTTATTTTTTTTATGCGCATTACTTACTTAGCATTAGGCTAATAGATGAGTTCTGTGATATAAGTGGCGAAACTATAGCTAATGTAACACCCCGAGAAGCCCCGCGTTCTCGGTGTGCTATAGTGCATCTACACACACTAACACTTGACTTCATTAACTCAATTCAATACCCCTTTCGTTTTCAAATCAGTTTCAAAAGAACATTTGTGAGTATGAAAATTTTTCGACTCGATTAAAAAAAAAAACAACTAGCGTCCCGAAGAGGAAACACGAATTCCTAAACATAAAACTACTCAGCGGAAAAAAAAACCATTTAAAACAATTTGAGATAAAACAGTAAGACTTGAAATCCTAGGAAAGAATCCCACGCACCCCACGAACTACCCAGTCCGGTCCTAAGCACTCACGTCCCCACTCCGACACCCCGCGTACACCCTTGCGGTGCCGCACGTGCCAACCCAACGTCACTGTATCTCGCGCACGCTCACAGCGCCGCGTGCCCCACGCACCCTGCCTCTGTACAGCACGTCCGCGCGCACGCCTTCACCCGGCGCCGCATGACCAGTGTGCACCCGTAGGGCCGCGTGCCCCGCGCACCTGCGATCACACCGCACTTCCACGCTCATCTATTTTTTTTTTCTAGCATTTACTGTTCACACCTCAACCTATTTCGTATCTCCTCGACTCCCAACCTCTCTCCCGAAATTTCGGCAGAGTAACGGCTAAAAACTGACTATCCCAAAACTTAAACCCTGCACACAATTCACCCTAATCCAACAATGTTTATCTATCCATCATCCAGAGAAATCACCATAACCAAATCAGAGTAAGAAGACAACAAGAACCCATCAAATACAAATGAAGAAAGTCCCCCAAAACACTACAACCCTTCTATATAATCTCAAAAGATCAATGTCTATACAACCCCACTATCTACACAAATACCCAACATGAAATGATAAATCCACTATCACCTACCACCACCACGGGTCGGGTCGCCCTAACAAAAATCCGTCATCCGGTGCCTCGGGTGCACGCCGCCAACCATCCTACGCCTCTGGACTAGGCTCTCGAGGCTCACCAGCATATCGTCAGCACCTACACCACTGAACACACAACATAAGCCTAACGCTCAGTAAGTAATGCGATATGAAAGTAAAAGCCGACAATGCAATCCTATCACATGCAGTCTCTACACTCACACTCATGTTGTCACATCTGTGACGCGTAGTGCAGCCGCACCAGGGTAAGGAGGAACCTCACGCCACCCTACACCCTGACACGTCGCCACCGTCCCAGACTCCCCAGCAACGAGGCCCACAAGCTACACACACGCATCACCACACGGCAACCACATCAGGGTAATGGTGTACCTCGCGCCACTCTACACCCTGACACGTCGCCCCCGTCCCAGCCTCCCCAGCACGGGGCCACAGTTGCCATACACACACGTTTCGCGACAGCCCAGCAGGCCCACCCCTCGAGTAGGATCCGCTACTGGTGTTGCACCGGCCCACACACTAGCAGGATCCGCGGTACCACTGCCCATATACTCACCGTCAACACATTCACGCCGCATGACGGCCCAGCCGGCCTACTCCTCGAGTAGGATCCGCGACTAGTGAAGCACCGGCCCACACACTAGCGGGATCCGCGGTACCACCGAAACACGTCTCACATCATACATCAAAACATGTTAAAAATCATTTTCGTTCACGTTTTTTTTTTTAATATGATGCATGTCAAACAATACGTACGCACACCACAATCAATCACAGAAACCCTAAAGTTCTACAGTGTAGCCCCACTTCGGCAAATCACATGCATGCACTACTTACTTGGCGTCCTACGCTCGCTCGATGCACAGCTTCGCCAAAAGAAAGCCTCAACCTAAAACACAACCAAACTCTCATCAGTACCTATCTCAAAATTCGCCAAATAACTAAAAATAACCTTCCTTAACTACACTCATGAAATTCCAAGTAAAACGGTCCATTGGTTTAGTTTGGCCAAAAACCAGCCCAAAGTTCGGATGCGCATAACTTTTGCGTCCGTCAACAGAATCGAACGATTCAAGTGGCCAAACGTCCCCATAGGAACCTATTTTAACATGCCAAGACAGATTTTAAAACGATAAGCCGTACACAGGCGAAAAATCTCAAAAACCGAATCTGTCATTTTTTTATAAAATTCCAATCTTTGTTTTTCTTCAACCAAAACTCACTCGATTCAGCTTTTTCGCACCAAAAATAGACATGCCACTATCACACGTCGAAATTCCATGAAAAACGGTCACTAATTCGACTTGGACCAAAATCCGGCCTAAACTTCCGACGCGCATAACGTTTGCGTCGGATGTCGGAATCGAACAATTCCAGCGGTCACACGTTCCTCTAACAACCTATTTTTAACCCACAAAACAGAATTTAAAATGATCAACTTAAACCTAGCCAAAACAGCAAAAAACAAAAGCTGTTTTTATACGAAAATGTGAAGTTCAACCTTAACCCGAACATTTCCAAATTCCTTCGCCAATCCATCACATTCTAACCTATTAAACATGAACTAGCTAAAATTGAAAGCCTCCAATTCAGAAACAAAGTCTTGAAAAAGATCACAGCCCCTCGGTTTATCCTTCCCCCTCTCTCAGCCACCAATGCTCCCCACCACTCTTAATTTTACCATTATCGACAATTCTTGCCACCGATTGGTCGAACAGGAGAGCAGCATCACGCCCTGTTCCCCTCGACCAACAGAATAGATAGAAGAAAAGACAGGGGGCTCCGAGCTCTTGGCCCTGTGCCTTGCTGCCCCCCGATCACGCGGCACATACACGCTGCTTACACCAACCAAATGTTCGGCTTAGCCTTCAGAAAGATGGTGGGAAGGCGGCCATAAACTCTACCGAACAAAAAAATCAGAGTAAGGAAGGGAAATGTACCTTCAGTATTAAGCTCGGGAAACCGAACACAATCCCCTCCCACCGCAGTCCTCTCGGCGAACTAGTGTTCGATCCTTCTCCGTCGTCGGCGTCGACAGACCACCGGCTCTCTCTCTCTCTCTCGGCTACCCGCGCTCCCCCTCTCGATTTCGCTCCTTCTCGGCCGCGCACAACACGGTGGAATGGCTTCCACCCGAAGCCATTCCACCATATAACATAATATTTTTTTTTTTAACTTTTAATTAAATTACAAAAATTACCAAAATGTCCTCACATGTTTTTATCGTCCGTAAATTCGTAAATTCTCGACCTCCCGACTTTAAATTCTGAAAACCATCACAAAAGTAGGCTTCGAGCCTTATAATTTAAATCTTTCCCGTTAAAATATTTCTCAAAACCCCGACCGGGATTAAACTAAAAATTCTGAAAATTTGAAATTAAAATTTGAAATTTCCGGGTTATTACAGCTAATGAGTACTCAGAGCGTGCCCAGGCCTAGAAGGCAGTTGGCAGAGTGCACTTGTGTACGGTTCGGCCTGCTGTTAAGGCGTTTTGACCAGGGCGGGGGTATGTAAGGGAGTTTAGTTGATTTGAGTTTAATCGAATTATTCTGAGTCGTTTTGAGTTGTTTTGAGTGGATTGGAGTCATATGGATGTATAGACGGGTTTCGAACGTTAGTAGTCGTGTTTCTATGTAAATAATGATTTTGAGTTGATGAAAAAGTGTAAGTTGTGTTATTTTGACGTTGAGTCAGAGGTTCAACTATTTTTGAAGGATTTGAGGTTTTAAAATAGATTTTGTGAAAGAACTGTCGACCTGTGCCAAAAAGTGTCGACCGCTTAGTGTAAAAATGAGTGCGGAGTGTCGACTGGTAGTGAAAAATTTGATGGAAGTGTCTACGACTTTTGAAGTATTTAACTATTATTTAATGGATGAAAATGGGAGGATTTTAAATTCTGATCCGTGTAGTAAGAAAATGCAAAATAGATGGGAGTGTCGACCTCAGAGATCGAGCGACGTGGACAGAGAGAAATGTAGTGTCGACCAGTGCATGCAAGTGTCGACCGATAGTGAAAAATAGATAGAAGTGCTGACCGATGTTTACCATGGTCGAGCGAAAATGTCTTTTAATGTTTTAAGAACTTGAAATTTTATTTAAACTGATTTTAATCCAAGTGTTCTACTACGACGTTTTTAAATGTTTTCAAAAAAGTCGTTTTAAGTCGAGGAACAAAAATTTTAAATTTTTACATGAATTTTTCCAAGCACATTTGTGTGAGTGGTAGTAGTGAGCATACTGGGAACCGTGAGGGTTTTCGGGTCGCCACTGAGATGGTATCAGAGAGAGAGAGCGGATCGAAAATCGACGAGTCAGTTTTCGGGTCGTTACACTTAGTCATCTTATTGTCGTTCGGGCTTTGTTAACTCAATTTCGTTTAGATATAGTCATTTAATTATCGTTCAGACGTAGCTATCTCATAGTCAATCAGGCATAGCTATCTCTTTTTTGTTCAATTTTAGTCATCTCATTGTTTTTCAGGCCTTCCTATAACATATTTTCTGTCAATTATATCATATTCATACACATACAAAATATGCTACCAATTTTATATTTATACAATTCTATATCAATGTCTAAATATACATGCTCAAATATAAAAAATGTGTAATAAAATAATTATAAGAAAATAACATAGATTTTGTGACGTAGGGTCGTGGCCAAAACTTTGAAAATGTGGTATTTTCATTTACTTAGATTCTGAAATGGTAGAGTTATCAGGATTTTTCTAATATTCCAATAATTTTCTGCTTAAATAAAATCTTAGGTATTGAATTTCTACTTAAATAAATCTAATTTCAAATAAATTTAGGCAGAAATTTCTTACGTATGCTATTAGGTCGGATTTGATCAATTAGTGCGACCTTCAGAATTTTCCTACCTAAATAAAACTTTGGATATTAATTTCCTACTTCAATAAATTCATTTCATAACGATTTAGGCAGAAATTTCTTACCGGTTAAATCTTAGATCAGTTCGGTATAATTCGGGACAAAATTTAGGTTGGGTCCGGTTTAGTTGGATTGGATCTGGTTCGCCTGGACTAGTTCAGTTTGGCTGGTCAGTTCAGTTCAACTAAGCTTGTTTGGTACAATTCGACTGGGCTGGTTTGGTTCGGTTGAACCAATTCAGTTTAGTTCAGAATTAAAATTATAAATCACTTCTCCTTCTTTCTTCTTCTGTTTTGTCCGGGGGGGGTGGGACTTACGCTGTTAGTGGTTGTTCGTCATACCCGAGAAGACTTGTTGGAGAGCTCAACGATTTGAGATCAAAGGTAAGCTGAGTCCAGAACTGAAGAGGGAGAGATCTATGGTGTGGATTTATCTTTCACCGAGCCTCTTTGTTTATAGGAGAGGTTCGCACCCCGCTCCTTCGAGACGTCTGAGTTTAGCTCAAATTTTTTGAATCGAACAGAGTGTCTGCTCCTAACCTCAAATTTCCATAGATGAATTCCCCCAAATCCAAGTTCAACGGATTTGGGCAGATAAATCTGATCGCCAATCAAATTTTCAAAGATGTTATCTGGTTGTTTAGTGGTTAGGAAGGTGTAAATCCAATTTTCATCTGAATTTGGAAGATTTTCAAACTAGATTCATATAGAATTGATATCTTAAGGATTTTAAGAATCTAATCTTAGATTAGGTTTTCGATTTTGAATTGATTTGGGGATTTCAAATTTTAAAACCCTAGCTATAATTATTTCATCATCTTCTTCTTTTTAAAATTCTACTTGGTTGCTTGATGAAACTTTAAAAACAATATTTTTCTTCTTCGAGAATTTTAGTTTTTTTTCTCCATCTTTTCATTTACCTTCAATTGTAATTTCACGTGTCATAAAACATCCAATAAGTTCTTCGATTTTTAATGTTTTGAGATCCCTCACTTCTTGGATTGTGGTTGCCGTAGTTTGTCATGTGTTATAGAAAAGTCACACTTTAATGCAAATGTACGTATCGTTAACAAAATAATAAAAAAAAGTATGACTCAAACTCACGAAAATAAACCTAATCAAATTATATTACATAAAAATAATAAAATATGTAAAATAATAGACTAAATTTTTATATGAAATGTAAAGATAACAAATCAAATTAAAATAGGTTGGTTCTAATATTTGAAGTAAATTTCACGACTAAAGTCACAGATTACTATAGCATTCATTCGAATAGCAAGAATTCTATAATAACCAAGGTTTCTTTGAATGGCTTGATGGTTTGTCTTAATCTTCTCTTCAATTTATAGGCTGAGGAAAAATAATAAAAACATCAATGATATCTTGTTCTAAAAGTCGTACAAATTGAATGATGACAACTTTAATAAAATTTAATCCATATAAACTATTATGTATCTAATACTTTTTATCTATTTCTTAATACGATAAGAACATGTATAGTGGTTGTCC
>JAJTVC010000540.1:0-16953 GCA_022433055.1 Begonia peltatifolia | reverse complement strand
TTGGTTTGGTTTCGCCGAAAACCAGCCCAACGTTCGGATGCGCATAATTTTTGCGTCCGTCAACGGAATCGAACGATTCAAATGGCTAAACGTCCCCTTAGGAACCCAGTTTAACATACTAAGACGGATTTTAAAATGATAAGCCGCAGACAGGCGAAGAACGCTAAAAACTGAAGCTGCCACCCTTATTAAAATTTCACATTTTCACTTCTCTTCAACCAATACTCACTCCCAACTAGTTATATGCATCAAAATGGCTATGCTACTCTCACACGTCGAATTTCCACGAAAAATGCTCGCTAATTTGACTTGGACTAAATGCTCGCTAATTTGCGTCGGATGTCAGAATCGAACGATTCCAGCAGCCATACGTCTCTTTAATAACCTATTTTATACCACAAAAACAGAATTGGAAACAATCAACTGAAGATAGGCTGAAACGACCAAAAACAGAATCTGTTTTTATACGAAAAATAGCCGAAATCTCAACTTTGAGCAAATCCCGCAAGTTCTCTGCACCGAACACTCACATTTCAACCTATTAAGCACAATCTAACCCAAAATCAAAAATTCAAGCACAAAATCTGAATTTTAGCTCAACCTTCTCCCTCGGTTTCTCTCCCTCTCACCGGTCTCTTGCTGTCCACTTGCTAACTTACACACTCACCCTCTCAATCCCCTCACATTTGCAGCCAAATTCAAAGAAAAAACGGAAGGGAGCTGAACCTCAGTCTCGGTCCATTCGGACAGGACAGCAGAGGGAGAGAAGGACTTACAAAGTGGTGGCGTCCAGCACTCGGGTGGGAGAAGGACTCCAGCAACACGTCTCGTCGTTGGCAGCAGAATTGGCCGGAAACCAGCCCCTCGCGGTCGTCGGCCGAACACTCGGCTTTCACTTCGGGAACTCGAGTTGCTGGAACCGAACGGCTCCGTTTCGTAGGAATAGCAGCCCCTGCTCGCAACGCACACCTCACACTCGCGCTCGTCAGCCGTCGCAGCTCCGACTCCGGCACACGATCGCTCTCCCCTGCACGATCGCTCTCGGGCGCTCTCGGCTGCTTGCAGAAAACCAGCCGAATGGCTTCTTCCCGAAGCCATTCGGGTGTTTTCTTTTTTTCTTTTTTTTTAAACAATAATAAATACAAATTACCAAATTGCCCTCACGTGCTTCAATCGTTCGAAATTTCATTAATTTCTCGACCTCCCGACTTTAAATTATGAAAACCAATCGCAAAAATAGGCCTCAAACCTTATAATTTAAATCTTTCCCGTTGAAATATTTCTCAAAACTCCGACCGGGATTAAACTAAAAATTTTGAAAATTAAAAATTAAAATTCGAAATTTCTGGGTTATTACAACTAGAGAATAGAATACATTCTCTACATTGAACTTCCATGTCTTTGATTGTCATGGAGGAGCTTAATTTCATACATGGAAAGAAGGAAACAGGTGTTGGATCGAGTAAGCGTCTTTGTTCAATGAATCTGAGATGGGGTGAATACCTTCTTCTCCTCAACTTGGCCATCACAGTTTGATGTTCCTATTAAATCTACTATTTATTATTATTATTATTTGTTTATTAAACTTAAACTCATGAGGCGTTGAGGAAAAACAAAGAGAGTAAGCAGTCGTTGGCTTAACTCAAAAGCCGCGTTACACCTTATCCACCGGATACACATACTTTTTCAAAGCCTATTTTGTAACACCCAGATATTTCCATTAAACGATTTTCGGGATTTCATAATTATAATCTTTGGAGTTTTAGTCAGAATCAGGGCAGGAAGTTTGTACCGCTAGGTAAAAGATTATTTTGAGACTAATTGACCATAAATAATTATAAGATTCCAACCGAAAACAGACTGGATGGCTGTTTAATCGAAATAGTTCTGGTTGAAGGCGAAATAGTAATTAGGATTAATAATATTTATATATTTAAAAAAAAAAAGAGAAAAGCAGAGGGAGAGTAACGAATTCCCCCCTCCCCCTCAGTTCCTCTTTTCCCCCTCCCCCCCGGTTCCTCTTTTCCCCCTTCAACCCTGCAAGAGCCGCTGTATCCGGCGATCTCCTCCGTTCTCCTTTGTTTCTTAAATTTTTGGTAAGTTCTTCTTATTTCTTAGTAGATAGTTAGTCCTCTAGTGATTTTGAGCTGTAAAAAGGGAAGTAGAATGAGTAGTGGGTAGTTTTAGTAAACCCTAAGAGGGAGATACGAAATTTGGAGGTTTAAGTCAATTTGTATTTGTGTATTGGTGTTTAAGCTAGGAGTAAGAATATATTTTGAGATTTTATGGGGAAGATTGAGCGTTTGCATAGCCAATTGCTCGGATTGTAGAATGGTTTCCATTCGGCCACATCCAGCCAAGTTGTGGAGGTCCAATTAGAAAATCGATGAAATCGTTAGAAATTAGATGCCCTAAGGAACCCGTAGCATTTTGAATCGTCCAAATCGCACGAGTATTGGATAAGTCATGCGTTTTCAAATTTGGTTGGAAATTGAGTAGAGGTTCGAGGTTAGCTAAAAGTGGTGGTTTAGTAGGAGTTTATGATTTCCGCATTAGAGTTTTACGAATTGGAAGACGAGTAGAATTGATGAATATGTGGTTTTATAGGTTTCCCAGTTAGCAAGCGAATTACGAGATTCGGATTACGGGTGCTAAGGACACCAGGTAAGTAATGTAGTAGGAGTTTTGCCTTCGGGCCTACATCATAAAACGGTAGATTACATGCACGTTTATTTTACGTTATGTTTTAGTTGATTATGCATTCATGGTTTTAAAGTACGAGAACGAAACAAAAATGAATTTTCATGTTTTTACGAAGTGAAACAGTATGATGTGATGAGACGAACGAAATGAAAAGATACGTAAGAAGATAAGAAATGTGAGGTTGAGTGGTCTTGTCCCCAGAGGTGGACCGCGAAGTGTATCACTGTTTCTCCGCTTTACGTGGTAGCCTTGTCTCTAGAGGTGGACTGCGAGGTGTGTCACTTTACTAGATTGAGGTTGGCCTTGTCCCCAGAGTTCCACTGCGAGGTGTGTCACCTTGATCTAGCACGTAAAGAAAAACTTAGTAATAACAAGATAAAGAAGATATCAGGAAGAAACGAAAACGAAAACAAAAGTAGAGACGAAACTGTAGAAACTACATATGTTAGGATGTATTTGTTTTCAGTGTTTAAGTTTTATGCATTACTTACTTAGCATTATGTTAATAGTTGAGTTCTGTGATGTAGGTGACGACGACATAGCCGGTGAGTACTCAGAGCATGCCCAGGATTAGGAAGCAGTTGGAAGAGTATGGACATGGACAATCTGGCCGGCTGTTAAGCCGTTTTGACTAAGGTACGGGTTTCGGGTGTGTAATCGAAATGATTTTAGTTGTTTTAAGTCAATTGAATGTATAGACAGACTTCAAACTTTAGTAGTCATTTTCTTTACTTAAATTATGATTTTGAGTTGATGGAAAAGTGTGCATTGAGTCGAAATCCGATTGATTTTGTGAGGTTTTTGAACAGTGTTCTGGGGAGGAAGTGTCGACCGATAGGTTTAGTTGTCGACTATACCCTGCAAGTGTCTGCACGGGCAGAGCTGAAGTAAGTGTCGACCCATGGTTGTAGGTGTCGACCGGTAGTGTAAAAATGGCAGTGGTGTCGACCTGCGCAGACAGAGAAGATTAAGATGTCGACTGTGAAAGCAGATGTCAACCACTCTCTGAGATGAGTGTAGAAGTGTCGACCGGTATTCTCAGTGTCGACCAACGAAAAGACCCGAGAGAAACATAGCGTCGACCGGCGTTTGCAAGCGTCGACCGATGAAAAACCTGAGACAACCCAAGTGTCGACCGATGTATACAGGTGTCGACCGGTTTCTCTATTTTATGTTTTTATAAAATGAAGTTTCGTTTAAACTGATTTTAATCAAGGTTTCCGCTGCGATGCTGTTTAAAGTATTTTCAAAAATGTCGATTTAAGTCAAGGAACAAAAATTTTAAATTTTATTCGAATTTTTTGAGTGTAGTGAGTGAGTAGTAGAAGAGTGCAAACCGGGAAACGTGTAGGGTTTCCGGGGTGTGACATATTTTTTTGTGTATTAGTCAACATTTGTATTGAGTGAATTAAAAAAATAGAGTTAATTAAGTTACATGTCAAAATAAGATGTTGGAAAAGAACATGTAAAACTTGTATTTTGTAGCTCATAAATGGTGGCCTCGAAATAAGGAAAGATATAAGATTTTTACTTGGCATACAAGAGATCAAAGTCTGTATTAATCTTTTACTAATAGAACTAATATGTATACAAAAGTCCTCCGAACAACAATGCAAAGGCAACAAAAGAACTAACAAAACTTCTCAAAATTCAATTTTTTTATGAATTTAAGTGAAAACACATTCATTTTTAGTAACATCTTAAGTAGTTATGTGACACAAGTGTTTTAGTAGTGAAACGATGACTAATGTTTTTACGCTCATTTTATGCCCCAACAATGTTTTAACGTATTAACTCTTGCTAGTGCCATAACATTATTTGTTTGATAGCATTTCTATCATAAAGTTTACATTAAAATATAAACTATTGTTGATTTATGTTTTGGGCTTAATTGGTTGTGTGGGTCCGTTAACCACGGTTTCCATTGTTGTTATTCTTGTTTAGTTTTCACCTCTCACACCATTTGAGGTCTATTTTTAGTGTGCACACCATGAAGGCAACTTCCAAAATCAGGAACTTTATTGGAGGTAAATTGATATTTGGATTGATTTTCAAGGTATTTAACTCATAACTCTGAAAAATATAAAATTTTGATTCGGTTTGGCTAGAAACTTGAAATTCTATTAAAGCAGTGTTGGATTGATGTTGCATGAGTGCTAATCTATGACAAAAATCAAAGAATCTGGAGTGATAGTTGAATTTAGTCGATTTTGGAGTTTTATGAGAAATTTAGATTTTTGACCTGAAAAGAAGATTAAGTTTGCAAAGTTGAAATTGAAGAATTAAAGTTTAGAAATTTATGTACTAGAACATTAAAGGATTGGTTTGCTTTTAGGCTAAACCAAGTTTGGTGAAAGCTCAAAGCAAGATAAGTTTTTCAGAAAAATTCCATGTGTAACGCGATTAGAGCCAAGGTATCACATGCTTGATGCTTAGGCGCCACAAAAATTTTTATGATGTTGAGGCGTCATAGAACTTGACGTCGCAACACTCCAATAACTTTCAAGATTTCACAAATTTGCCACTCATGGCATCCGGAGGTGTCTAAGAGCAAGAAAAATATTTTTCACGCATATACTTTAGATTAAAAGTTTAGACTTTTGATGTGCTCGTAGAAAATTCATATAGGTTTTCTCTTTTGAACATGAGTCAGGACACAGAGCGGGATTAGTTTAGTCGCTACTGAAAGATCTGTTAAAAAATATAAAGCCAAAATATGTTCTACATTCATTTTGTTGAAAAATATAAAACAAAAATATAGAAAAGAAGAAATAATGATGAGGAAAACTACAAAATCAATTAACTTTGATATTGCATTTTGGTAATTGGGTACACTTTTGGAGAATATCCCCAATAAGAGACAACTTTCTTAAACAAAGACACACATAATTTATAAGCGCACAGATACATGTCTAATATCATACATGAACCACCTATTTAATCACATACATGTACTAATATATAATGAATTTACCAAATACATGGACTAAAGTACCTACACAACTTTGTAGATGACTTTTCAAAAATATATGAAGTTAATTAATAAACTTAATTTTCTCATAGCTTCAACCATCGATCTTCTTTTTCTTCTTCCTTGATATGTTTGTGGTAAGAACTTTCTCAACCAACTCTTCATTTTACATATTGATTCTTATTTCGTGAGTTTGTAGAAAACTCAGTCGCCAATTTTGGACCCTTCAATCTCGATCCAATCATAATGACCTACCCTCCTGATTGTCTTTGAAATATAGTTATCTTACTGCTCATCATTGATTACCTTTTGTTGATGGCGACCTTCTCACGCTCTTTCTTTAGGAACTAGGCCTTGGATGACTCTCCCAACTTTGGGAAACAACGTGCCATTCTTTTGGATCCCAAATAACTCTCAACTTTGGAGAACATAGTGCTCTTCTTTGATCCTTTGATGACTTCAAGTTTTACCACATCATTGTCTCTCATTCAACACAATGATAGCTTTTCCATCAAGGAGGCATCTTGATGGGCCTTGGACCTGCAAAGATCCAAGTTAGACCACAGAAACAGAAACTAGTCACGTTTTCTCAAATTTTCAAAAAAACCAAAAGTAACTTGCACAAAATTATCCAAATGAGCTATGATTGAAAGTAAACTTGGCAGAATCATCACCTTAGGGATGAATAACAGAGCCATGAAATTTCATAAATTAAAATAGCAAGGACAAGAAAATGTGCAAGGAACTGATAGTGTCTAAGGGAGCTATACTTGGAGCTTTCGGACTTTTGTCTCTTTCCAAGGAAAGATGCACACTAAAGGCAAAGAGTTTCACCTTCTTCTCTTGATTTCACACTCTAGGAAGAGTGGAAAGAAGATAAGATATTAAGAACCACCCCAAACACTAGAGCTTGGTTGGTAATGGAGGGCTTTTCCACTCGAACTATGCTAGCCGAGGCTTATCTTCAAGAGGCAATTCTTCTTCCAACTTTTGCTTCAGCAAAATAGGGCTACTTCTTCTTATTCACAAACCAAAAAAAGATACAAGCACCAATACCATGCATATACAGGCCTAGATGTCAAGAATGGTTGGCTGAAAATTCAAATGAGTGGTGGTTTAGGTGCCCATGCAAGGCATCTATTGCATGTCCGAGACGATAAAGAGGCACCACTATTTCCTTCATGCAAAGCCTCCATGTAAGCACTCCATGCAAAATCCCTTGAGGTATTCTGCCTTCCATGTCATTAATCTAAGTGTTGGATGAGTTGGCTTCTTTAACTAATGGATTGGACTCTCTTTTTGGGCTCCTCATGTACTAGGCCGAGTTGGTTCAAATGGACTGATTGGGTTGGACCAATTTGGATAATTTAAACCGCAATCATTCAACCACTTATCATTCATCTGATCCTAACCACACAATCTAATACATGTATTCAATTAAATGACTAATGTTTGCCAAGTTCCAGTAAGGCTAGAGTTTGCAAAAAAAAAAAATACATAATTAAATTACAAAGGTAGATTGATGGGAAGACAAATTCCCCTCTTGGGCTTCAATGGTCTTTGAGCCTTGCCTTTCAAATGATGAGGTGCTTTGGTTGGGTCTTGTCTTGAGCATTGAGCTCCCACTCCAAGTCTTCAAAGTTGAGATTTCCTGAAAACTTGTTAGAATGAGGTGCTTTGGTTGGGTCTTGTCTTGAGCATTGAGCTCTCACTCCAAGTCTTCAAAGTTAAGATTTCCTGCAAAAGAAATAAAACTCGTTAGAATTTAGGCTTAATAAATTATGGACCATGGTTTGGGTCGTGTCTTGAGCCTTGGCTTGGCCTTGGGATTGTTTGGCCCTAGTCGTGGATCTAGTGATGAGCCTCTAAGGCATATCATCCTTTCCGGGTAATTGAGAATTTGACTTCAAATCCTTTAAGGCGGTCTCCCCGATATCAACTTCTTCACTATGTAGGGTGAAAGATCCTGAACGTTAAATATGGCCGACACGCCATAATCTCCAGGTAACTCCAACTTATATGCATTATTGTTAATACGTTTCAAGATTTTAAATGGCCTGTCAGCTCTAGGGAGTAACTTAGATCGACTCTTAACGAGAAATCGATCCTTTCGCAGGTGCAACCAAACTAAGTCACCTTCCTTAAATATTATCTCTTTTCGGCCATCGTTGGCTTGTTTTCCATAGTCCTCGTTCTTTTTTTCAATGGCTTTCTGTACAGATTCGTGTAGTTTCTTGATATGAGCTGCCTTATCTGCTCCTAATGGGTTGATTAGTTCCTTGGTAGGGAGGGATAGTAAGTCCAGTAATGTCAATAAGTTAAATCCATAGACAACTTTAAAGGGCATCTGTTGGGTTGTAGAACAGATACTTCGGTTATAAGAGAATTCTAATGTTAGAAGTAGTATATCCCAATTTGTTTCTTTTCGACTACACTACGTAGAAGGGTACCTAGAGTTTGGTTCACCACTTCAGTCTAACCGTCCGTCTGAGAATGAAAGGATACACTAAAACAAAGCTTGGTTCCCAATTTCCTCAACAATGTCAACCATAATGAACTTAGAAACTTGGTGTCGTTGTCTAACACTATTAATTGTGGTACTCCATGTAATCGAACAATCTCTTTGAAGAACAAGTCTGCAATGTGGATAGAGTCATCAGTCTTGGAACATGCTACAAAGTGTGCTATTTTAGAGAAGTGATTCACCACTACCATGATAGAATTCTTACTTTGGGCTGTTCGAAGTAAGCCTAGAACAAAATCCATGCTGATTTCCACTCAGGGAGTGGGTTGGCACTGGTAAAGGAAAATACAACCATTGGAGAAGGACCCTATTTTTGGGTTTCTTGCCCACCACGCATTGTTCTACTACTCAGTGTACAACCCTCATTATGTGGTGCCAGAAGAAATGTTCATTTAGCATATCGAGGATTTTCTTTTCCCTGAAATGGCTGGCTAGGCCCCTGTTATATGCTTCCTTTACAAGGCACTTCCTCACACTTCCAATGAGAATGCACAACTTACCTCCCTTAAGTAGATAGTCATCCATTAGGCGATAATCTGTTGCAGCCTTATCGAGGCACTTAGTGTAGTGTGACCCAAAGTTTGCATTCATTTCATAACTTTCTTTTATCAATTCAAACCCAAAGAACTTAGTTTCTAGTTTGGTTAACAGGATGTGTTTCTGTGACATTGCATCAGCCACTATATTATCATCTCCCTTCAAGTATTTTAGGGTGTATGGAAATCTTTCCAAGAATTCCACTCATTTGGCATACCTCTTGTTTAGCTTTTCCTTACTCTTGATATGTCTCAGAGCATGATGGTCAGTATGGATAACAAATTTCTTCGATAAGAGGTAATGCTGCCATTACTTTAGTGCTCGTATCATTGCGTAGAATTCCTTGTCATACGTGGAGTAGTTGAGAACTGCTCTTTTGAGCTTTTCACTAAAATATGCAAGGGTCTTTCCCTCTTAAATAAGCACAGCACCAATGCCAATGCCTGAAGCATTACTTTTGATTTCAAATACCTTGTTAAAATCAGGAAGCATCAGGACAGGGGAATTATACAACTTCTCCTTAATAAGATCAAAACTTCGTTGGCATGCTCTGGTCAATATGAAATCCCTACATTTCTAGGTACAGTCCATGATGGGTGCCATGATTGAGCTAAAGTCCTTTATGAACCTTCTATAGAATGAAGCTAATCTATGAAAGCTTCATACTTTGGACACTCCATTAGGTGTAGGCCAGTTCTTAATGGCCGTAATTTTGTCTTTGTTCACCGTCATCCCATTCTTAAAGATGATAAACCCTAGAAAATAAATCTTGTCTTGGGCAAATGAACATTTACTCAAGTTACCGAACAATTTGGCATCCCTAAGATTCTAAAAAAGGATATTAAGGTTGTTTAGATGTTGTGGAATGTCTGTATTGTAGACTAGTATGTCATCAAAATAGACAACAATGAATTTTTTGAAAAATTCTCTGAACACATGGTGCATTAGCCTCATGAATGTACTAGGGGCGCTGGTCCACCCAAAGGGCATGACCATCCATTCGAATATCCTGTATTTAGTCTTGAAGGTCGTCTTCCACTCGTCGTCTTTTCTCATCCTTATCTGGTAATAACTACTATTCATATCCACCTTGGAAAATACGGAGGCTCCACTGAGCTCATCCAAGGTGTCTGACAATCGAGGAATGGGAAATCAATACTAAACAGTTATCTGGTTTGTAACTCAGCTATGCACGCACATTCTCATAGAGACTTATGCATTCCGTTCTTACAGATTTCTTGGGAAAGTTCATAGTGGTCTATTTTGATGATATTTTGGTATATAGTTTGAATCTTAATTCACATTTGGGTCATCTTAGGCTCTTAATTGATACTCTTCGAGATGCTAAATTATATGGAAATCTCAAGAAGTGTTCTTTTGTGCAAGAGAGTGTTCATTTCCTTGGTTTCATCATTACTAATGAAGGCATGGAAGCAGATGAAACTAAAATTGAAGCGATAAAGGATTGACCGAAGTCCTAAAGGGGATTTTAGAGGTAAGACGTTTTCATGGATTATCTTCATTTTATAGAATGTTCATCAAGAATTTTAGTTCAATTGTAGCTCTTTTGACTGACTGCACCAAGAAGGGAAAATAATTTTAGTGGACTCAAACTTGTCAACGAAGTTTTAAGTCAATTAAAGAGAAACTTTATCATGCCCTTATCCTTGTGCTACCCGATTTCAACAAGGTTTTTGAAGTAAAATGCGATGCTTCCTAGATCGCGGAGCTTCGAACGCGTTTGCAAGCATTTTGCAAAGACGGATTTTAAAGTCTCTGCAACACACCTGCAGCTATTGGTGAACCAATAAGCCAAAAAGATCAACTTCTAAATTTCTTAAATAGATTAGGAGTAGAATACAACCTTCGTCACTGCTATGACCACCTGCACCGATCGTCCCTCCATTGAAGAACTAAATATCCTACTATTGAGCTATGACGCTCGTCTAGAATGATTGAATGCCCCAACTTCTTTGAGCTCCCTTGAAGCCAATCACACAAATATCTCAGGTAATACGCCTAAACCCAAGCTCCCTTCCCCATTAGACCTCACTCCTTTACACCTTTCAAGACCATGTGGTTATCGCCTACCTTTCTCTCATTCCCCTCTGCTTTCCACTCCTACATACCATCCTTCTTCCCCTTCTTTCAATCAAAATTGACCTCCATACCGCCCTAGATGTCAAATTTGTCTTAAACCAGGACACAGTGCTAACATCTATTATTATAGAACCAACTTATAATATCAGCCAGCTCCAAATCATCCTCGAAATTTCTCTGTTGTTCTTCTGTCCTCTGATACCCAGTTGGCTACTCCCACTACTCTTATAGATTCTTCTTGGTATATGGATTATGGATCCTCTCACCATTTCACTCCCGATTTGAACACGCTTGACTCAGCGACTCCATATTTAGGTGATGCTCAAATCATAGTTGGAAATGGTAAGAGTTCGCTTATCTCTCATATTGGTCATACCATCATTCCTACTCACTCTTCTTCATTAAGTTTAAACATTGTCTATCGTTTTCCTTTTCTTTAGAAAAACTTCTTAGTGTCTCACAATTGTGTGCCTGATAATAATGCTTACGTTCATTTTTATCGCTCTTTTTTGTGATCAAGGATCAAGACTCCCACAAAATCATTCTCTGGAGAATACTGGATAACGACCTATATAGGGCATGTTCTTATTTTTCCTGTCCACCCTTGTCTGCTTATCTTCATTCTGTATCTCGTTGTTCCTCTAATCTGTGGCATTTTAGTGTGGGACATTCGTCTTCAACAATCGCTCACTCTACTTTGTTCACTAGAAATATTTCTATTTCATCTCACAATCTAGATTTCTGTTCTTCTTGCCAATTAGCAAAATCTCGTCATTTATCATTTTGTATTACTCGTTCCCATGCTATTGTTCCCTTTGAATTAATTCATACTAATCTTTGGGTCCTTCCCCAGTTTCTTCAATTTGTGGTGCCAAATATTTTTTACTTTTTATTGACGATTTTTTTAGATTTACTTGGTTTTATCCCTTGACATCTAAAGATGAAATTTATAACAAATTTCTCATATTTCAAAAATGATTCAAACTCAGTTCAATGGAACCATTAAATGTGTAAGATCATATTAGAGTGGTGAATTTCAATCTTTATCAACCTTTTTTTTACCTCTTAATGTATTATCCATGAAATTTCTTGTCCTTATACACCACAACAAAATGGGTGGGTTGAACGAAAAAATCGACACATCATTGAAACTGGTTTAACACTCCTTGCTCATGCATCCATGTCTTTAAAATATTGGCCCTTCGCCTTTGTCACAACCGTATATTTAATTAATTGGCTCCCATCAAACGTTTTATCAAACAAATCTCTATTCCAAACACTATACCACAAAACTCTTTCTTATCTTTATCTTCGTATTTTTCGCTATCAATGTTTTCATTTTTTACGTCCCTTGAACATTCATAAACTTCATTTCTGTTCCAGACCCTATGTTTTCCTTGGTTATAGCAGTAATCATAAAGGGTATTTATGTCTTCAACCAACAAGTGGTCGAATTTACATATCCCGACATGTAGTTTTTAATGAGCTCATTTTTCCGTCTTCTCCATCTCTTCGACCAGTGCTCACTCCCCCGACGTTCCCATCATCACCTCCCTGCCAATCTCACATTCCACTCAAACCTTTCATCATTTCCCCTCTCCTTCTACCTCTTCTCCCACCGACCCGATTCTCCCCTCTATCCCAGACTCCTTTTCTCCGTCTCCTTCTTTTGTATCTGTTTCCTATATGCCTGATCAAATTAACTGCTTGTCAGAACAAACCACTATGAATGAGCATCCTATGGTCACGCAGTCCAAGCTTAGCATCTTCAAACCCCGAGTCTTCTTCAGTGTTGCTGGTAACACTGTGTGAACCCTCCTCTTACAGAGAAGCTCCTCACCTCACTAAATGGCATTCTGCTATGCAACTTGAATTTGGTACCCTTCAATCTCAAGGTACATGGTCCCTGGTTCCGAAATCAAATCATTTTCGCGTAATTAGGTCCAAGTGGGTATACCAGATCAAGCTTCGACAAGATGGATCAATTAACAGCTTCAAAGCTTGTGTGGTCGCCAAAGGTTTCCAACAAACTCATGGTCTAGACTTCCATGAAACATTCAGCCCTATTATCAAACCAATAACAATCCAACTTCTTCGAAGTAATGCAACCTCCAGGCATTAGATTATCAAACAGTTGGATGTTCAGATTGCGTTTCTTTATGAGGATCTCCTAGAAGAAGTTTACATGCACCAGACTCAAGGCTTTATTGATCCTAATCATCCAGATTATGTATATAAACTTCATCATTCTCTCTATGGCCTAAAACAGTCACCCCGTGCTTGGTTTCTCAAGTTAAGTATGGCTATTCCCCAATGGGGTTTTCTGGATTCTAAAGCAGAAAGTTCAATATTTATTTATCCTTATGCCTCTCATATTCTGGTTGTTTTAGTATACGTAGATGACATTATTATAACAGGATCATCTTCAACTTTGGTCTCAGATTTGATTCAGTATCTCTCTCAACTGTTTGCTCTCAAGGATCTTGGTGACTTGCATTTTTTTTTTTTTTGGGAGTTGAGGTTCACAAGCATTCTGCTAGTATTCATTTAAGCTAAACTAAATACATTCGGGATTTACTGGTTAAGAAAGGTATGCTTGACTCTAAATCTCCTTCTACCGCACTTGCCCTTCTACCTCTTTCTATACATGTTGGGAAACCATTATCCAATTTCACAAAATATCAGAGCATTCTCGGCGCCCTTCAGTACTGCACAGTAACAAGACAAGACATATCATTTGCCGTCAACAAACTTTGTCAGTTCATGCATTCTCCAATCAACCTTCACATGTAATCAGTCAGGCGCGTTCTGCGGTATTTAAAAAGCAGTACTAAATTAGGCCTCTTCCTTCAACACAACATTGATCATACTCTGTTCTGCTTCACCGATGTTGTTTGGTCATCATGTCCTGATGATCTTCAAAGTACCAGCGGCTATTGTGTATTCCTCGGGCATAATTTAATTTCTTGGTTCTCGTCAAAACAGAGAGTTATCTCCCACTGCAGCACAGAGTCTGAATACCGTGCCCTAGCAAATGGTGTTGCCGAAATTCTATGGATTCAGTCCTTGTTGACCTAGTTGCATCTCCCTCCACATTCGTCTCCTGTTATGTACTATGACAACATCAATATGCTTAGTCTTGCATCCAACCGTGTTCTTCATGCTCGATCCAAGAATGTCAAAATTGACCAACACTTTATCCAAGAAAAAGTCAAGGATGAGACTTTACGGCTTGCATACGCCTCTTCCGCCGACTAACTTTCCAATTGCCTCACAAAACGGCTAGTGACTGCCAAGTTTCAGGAGCTTCTAACCAAACACACGGTCCTTCCTAGACCATTATGTTTCTGGGAGAATGTTGAACCGAGATGAACCGCCAACTGTATTCCAAGTTGAACCAATTTTGATTCAATATTCTATTACACAGAATCTGAGAGTGCTTCTTGCTTGTTTTCTTTCTTGTAATCTCAGGCTTATAAACACCGAACGACACTGATGAATATATGAAATATAGAATATAATTCCTGCAAATTTTCTGCTTCTTCTTCCTCTATTTTTCTTCCTTTTTCTTTTGTGAGACAATGTCTTTTTAAATGGTGATCTCACTGAGATTGTTTTCATCCAACAACCCTTGGATTTTATTAGCCTCTCACAATCGCCTGTTGTGTGTCTCCTAAAGAAAACGCTCTATGGTTTAAAACAATCACCGCAAGCATGGTATTTCAAATTCTACAATTCTTTCTTAGCATCCGGCTTTACAACATTCAAATCGGGTAACTCCTTATCTTTCTCCATCAAAAATCATCTATTATCATCATGTTAATATATGTGGATGACATCATTATTACCCAAAATTCTTCAACGCTTATTGCGAATCTCCTCCAATACTTGCAATCACAGTTTGTGTGAGTGATCTTTTTTATTTAAATTTCTTTCTCAGTATTTTGATCTCTTGAATTTCTTATAGCATTCATCTCAGTCAATCGACATACATCGGTGAGCTACTTCTTTGGGCTAATATGGCTTCCAACAAGCTGATTCCCACACCAATGGTATTTGATCCAATTTTTCCAAAGCACTCAAGTACTCCCCTACTTGATGGTTTTAACTATCGACGTATAGTAGGTGTTCTTCAGTATTGTTGTATTAAAGGACCTAACATTAGCTTCGTAGTAAACAAAGTGTGTCAGTTCCTGCACAACCCATCTTACATTCAGTGGTAGGCTATTAGACGCATTCTTCTAATCTTCGGAGCACCACCTCATTGGGTCTATCATTCTCACCGTCTCCCTTTTTTAATATCCAATACTTTACATATGCTGGCTGGGCCTCCTGCCCCAATGAGAGAAAAAGTACTAGTGCCTTTATGCATTTTCCTTGGACCTAATCTTATTTCCTAGTCGTCTGCCTAGAAAAAAGTTATTTCATACTCAAGTACTGGATCAGAATATCGAAGTATAGCAATGGTGCAACCGATGCTCTTTGGATCCAATCCCTTCTCCATGAGATTGGTATTTCTTCAGAAGTACCTCAACTATATTTTGTGATAATCTAAGTCCAACATATCTTGCATCGAGTCTAGTAATGCGCTCAAAGTCCAAGTACGTCGAGATTGACTATTACTTTGTCCAAGAACATGTGCTCAACAAATCACTTTTTGTTAAATTCATTCCTTTCGAAAATCAAATAGCATATATGCTCTAACTTCCTCTTATATTTATTTACTAATGCACAAATGTATAGAATTTAGCTTAGTCTTTATAAATAGTGTGGTCCGGCATGTAAGAAAGATATAGACAAAGGAAATTATTGTTTCAAATATACAACAAAACATATTCAACATTTTTTCTTTTGCGCTCACTGCTCTTCTCTTTCTTCCTCGTCTCTGATGTTTACATTTCCTTTTTTAGTACGGTTAGTTCATCCCAAATGATTAATTATTTTTCAAGTTTTAAATAGAGTGACGTGGAGCGTCTGAGGTGAAAGTAAGTCGAAGTTTATTTTAATTAGTTTGCAAAAGTAAGTCGGACTTTATTTTAATTAGTTTTCTATTTAATTAAAAAGATTTCATGTGGTGAGAACTTGTCACAGGATTTATTTTTTTCATTTTATTTTAAACTTATATATTACTTTGTTAAGCTATTTTTAAAAACATTTATTATTTCATTATCATGACGTTACTGCTAGATTGGTATGTTAAGTTCAACGTTTTTTAATCTTGCTTGCTTTTATAATTACTTGATTTTTAAGTCTTTAATTATCCTTTTTAGTCTACGGAGGGTTTGGATCCTTCCGAAGGGAGGTGTTAATCTCCAAGTCAACTAGTAACAATTGTAACTCTCACTCTGCCTTTAAGTCACCTACAGAGTTCAAGGGTAGGCTTTTCACAAAATGTTTCTACTCCAAAAGTCCAACTGGACGTTAAAAACTCATTCAAAGATATATTTCTAGTGAGGACTTTTGGAGTTATATTCCAACTTAGATAATTGCCATGAATTTTCCGTGAGGATTATAGTATAAAAGGTATTTACAAATTAAAATTTTAAACTATGAATTGTTTTTAAAATAAACCTTCAACTATTAACCCTAACAAATTAAATCTTAAATTATCAAAAATCTAACAAAACAAACTCTGACTAACGACCGATCATCTTCCATTCACTGTTTACGCCTTAAAATGGACGTCTGTTCTCTATATACATATGTTTTATTAATTTTATCACATGTTCATCCCATTATGAGAAGACAATCTGAAGATTTTTGTAATTTTCTAACACTTGTACGATTTATTGTAATTTTAATGAAATATTTTATAAAACAGATGTAAAACAATTATAATAAATCATACGAGTGTTAAAACCTTATGAAACTTTCTGGATTATCATTGTATAATATATTAAATATGTAGTAAAATTTTCAATTAAATCCAATATCGTTTGGTATTTTTGTAAAATTAATTTATAAAACAAGGGTAAATAATTAGGGTCGTTCTGAGAGCTATTTTAAAAAAAATACCAAATGATATTAAATTTACTTGAAAATTTCAGCACATGTACAAATTATTGAAAGAAAATATGAAAATTTTCATAATTTTATAACACTTTAAGATTTATTGTAA
>JAJTVC010000514.1:0-10030 GCA_022433055.1 Begonia peltatifolia | reverse complement strand
AACATGATGTTAAACATTTCATATCTTCAATATCATTTCCATATTGTCATACCATTTCAACTTGTCTATCTTACTTTAATCATAACATTAAATTAATCTAATAGTAATATATCTATCATTAACAATCATCACCTTAACCTTCTACTATGTAGGCCAAAAAGGCAAAGTATACATAAACATTATTTACCTTAAATCTTTAGTATAATTTAGAACAACATGATTAATATCCTTAATGACTCGATAAACTTATAATATACCAACTTTTCTATTATCTTCTTAATACACCACATTTTTAAACATGTACAACCCATACTACATGATAATTGATGTATACTTGTACATAAACTCAACATGAATATTGAATCATATTTGCTTTTAACATAATGTAGTAATTCAACCCTTATTGAATCGGAATTTCGAAATATAGCTCGATGTTTCGTGTAAATTTGAAAACTTCATATCTCATGGTATACATATCCTAATGCTTTGATTTCAAAGTCCATAATTTGCTAAAATGTCTACTTTAACATAGTAAAATGGTTTAACAACTCGATGTTGTTAAGATAGATTAATAATTCAAAACCTGAAACTATCTAGAATTTCTCAATTTTGAATAACTTAAGATTAGGTGTACTAAATATGCATAATTTGGCATTTCATTTTATCAAAACCACAAATATAATCTTAGAACATAGATATATACATTCTTAATTAAAAAACTCATATTGGAGACCCTAACTTTGTTGGTTTCCACACATTCTTCCTTAGCACAACATAAAAGTGCACCAAACAACCTCTTATATGCACTTAAATTTTTGATTGGTTCTACTCCGAAAGAAATATCCCCTTTAGCTTATTAGAATAGAGGGAAAGAGAGAAAATTACGTGGCTCTTCCTTCCAAACGAGAGTTATCTTCAACTATGTTTTGGTTAAGTGAGAGGTTAGAAGTGAGGTGTTAAGCCATAAGCACGGTAAGTCATCTGTCATGCTTTGTTGTCTACATCTATAACTTTCTCTTTTTTCTAAGGATTAATAGACATATTTCATCCTACCTCGTAAGAAAAATCACTTTAAATCTTAAGAATTGATGATTTTTCATCTTTTGGGCTTTTACATTTAGTTCACGGGTTTTGGCTCAATTATTTTTTTCATAAGAATTTTATTCTTTTAAGAACTCACTCTAAACAAATTATTCTTCTTTTACTAGTCTTACTTAATGCTGAGGAATTTACTAATGATGCCACTAGAGAAGTATATTGATTTTCTTCCCTTCGCTGACTAAACTGAGATTACAATAAAGACTTATTAAATCTTTTCATATGGCTTTCTCTACAGTTGAAACATTTACCAAACCATGATATTCTTGCCTGAAAATTGTCTCTGCCTCTAGGTTGTAAACTGGCCCTCTCGCTTTAAACTGGTTGAGTCGGAGGTCCGAACCTCCGTTTCTTTGAGTCTATACTGCTCGATTTGCTTTCTTCGTCCTTGAACTTTCTGGCTTGCTTCACCTCCCATTGTTCTTTACCGCTTGCCTATCTTTACTCGATAAGCATTACTCTATCCACAACATCATAGCATGACTCTACTATTAAAGCTACTAATCTGTTAAAAATAACAGACCTTGATCCTTGGTCAAATCTCGGTGCCCTTTATGCAACATCAGGAATGAATTTCTTTACATATCTAGAGATCTTCAAATTTAGCTTCATATTCTACTACTGACAGTTCTTTCTGGTTAAGATCCAGAAGTTCTCAGACTTTTGCCTGCCTTACTGCTTGAGGAAAGAACCTTCGCTCCTAATCCACTTCTTCTTCCAATGATTTACTCATTTGGTTCCACCATTTATTAGCCCTGCCTTCTAGTTGATTAACTGCCGATAGAACTTTTAAACTACCTAGAACATCAACCTTGACAAACTTTTTCTTTGTTTGGTGAAGCCCCTTCTTCTATTATATTGGGACCGATCACCCTTTGAAATAGTGGAGGTTTACTTTCCTAAAATCTCTCCTAATTTGAATATTTGTAGGTTCATTCCTTTCCCCCTAAGCTGTAGTCCTAGCCATAGACTCAACCACTTCTCTCATGGCTCTCATCATTTGATTATTTCTTCCCACTCGCTTCTACCAATGTAAGATGGTTCGCCACTCTCCATCTACATCACACAAATAAAGCTTCCTATTAATTTACAGGTCTATCAATACCAAGGCAAATGAAGAGGCATCTCTAAGCATTTTAACCATATTACTCTAAGTCCGAACTCTTATTTAGAGCTATGATACCATGTTGTCACTGCCCCAACCTTATTTTTCTAGTTGTCACCCATATTTCAAAAATAAAAAACCACAAAAGATTGAGCTAATGTTCAAGAATTACAGTATTAAGTAGTTGACAAGTATGGGATTACTGCATACACAAAAATCTAGATTTTTATCTACCTTACGATGATACGTAAAATGAATATCATGATACAAATTATTTTCCACACATCAATGTTATAATTAATTAATCAATGCACATGAATTTCCAATTTAATTAAGGGGATCTATTTTATAAAATACAATATTAACATATTTTGCGACTTCTACTATGCATAGTTATAACTTACTATATATAAACCTCTATACAACTATGTAGCACAATACTGATAATGTTCTTAATCAGCGTGTACATTTCAAACTCAACCTCTGAAAAGTTAAGAGATTTATAATCAAGACAGAACTTGCAGTGATTCTCATTCTATTTACTCACTTTACATACATATACATCGTCGATGAGATATATATTTTGTTCTTGTCACTAATAATACTCCCGCAATACCTTTGTACATATAAATAATTTTATGGGTATGTATGGTCTCATTCGGTTCAGTTTTATAATAGAGGTAAACCAAATTGATTTATGTCAATTCTAGTAATTTTAGAACCAAAAGCTTTGATGGTATGAATCGAAGCTGAACCGGCCAAATTTTATACCACACCTCATGTTGTTTAACTTCGATGAAACTTCAATAAATACTTCAAATTGATTGCAAACCTTGAAGACAATAGTAAAGTTGGATTTTTTTAAATTTCTCAAACAAATCTAATTCTATTTCGCCATGTTTGTTGTCGACAATTATTGTTGTTGAAAACATACCTGTGTGGAACAAACTCATCATATTTGTCAAAAATACGGATTGTCTTGTTCAAAAACTTAATTGTCTCATTCAAAAAATCATCACAAGTTTCATATTTGACATTGTTAAAGGTTGAAAGAGCTTGCTAGCGACGGTGACCTTCGAGTTGAAAGGTGTTTAAAATAATATAATTGTATTTTAGGGTTTTAATCTTATAATTCAATTACGTAACAAAATGAAAATCATGATGCGCAAGGTCCATTAGTGGCTTGATGACTACTCTTTGGACTAAAAAATATTTAATGTCCATCATCTTCACATGCAAGAGATGATGACTTTTCATTCTAAAGATGGACAATGATTAACCAATTTTAAGACAAAAATTTATAGTTGTTCGCCACATAAGTTGTTCATGAATCAAAAAATATATTTCATTGGCCACTGTTTTCTTCAATTTCATCATCGTTAAGGTATATAAGCTTCAATTGTAGGTTCAAACGTCTCTCTTTAACATCAAATGCAGTAACAATCTGAGTGAGTTGCAAAAAATTTTTTCGATCGCAACAATTTTTGATCAGTTCTACAAACCACCATTACTCGTTGGAGATTCATTTCATATTAGAATTGTTTTTAGCCATTAAATTACGAGAAAACCTTTGCTCTGATATTAATGATGCAACAAAAAATTTATTTCGAATAAGTCATTTTAAAGTGCTCACCATAACTTAGGGCATAGAAACAAAAAACAATGAAAAGGAGATTGAAGACGATTCCGTGCGAATCGAAGGCGTTCTTCGACTTGAGGCTTCGATGCACCGACGATGAGGTAATTTCGTTCATCCACAGGAAAGCTCGGTAAGTTTGTGTTTGCCCTAGGTCATAGGTTATTTTTGATTTTGTAAAGACTCCGATCCAAAGTTTTTTGTGATTTTCTCTAATTAATAATAAAGAATTTGAGTTACGTCGTTGATGTCGAACTTAATGTCCGAACCTCGTTAATTCCGATTTAATGTTCACGGTTCAAGAAAGGAATTAGAGAATTATGATTGTAAAATCTAAGGATTAATTATGTCTGTTTTCTTTGCTGATTGGATAAGCTTCTGTTTTTTTTTTTAGATTATGGAGTAAAGTTAAAATAGGCAGTGAGCCCTAATTTTGGGTTTTGAAAATTTTTCCCCCATTGAAAACCCATGAGTAACCCGATCTAGTTTTTAAAAAAAAAAACTCGGTCCGGCTTGTGAGCCCTAATTTCTGAATTTTTCAGTACTTCCCTAGCAGCGCTCCTATCTTCAGTTTACTAAATCTCTCTTGCCGTCTTGACACTTGCCTCTTGCGATCACGAGGCGAGTTGCGGACCGGGGACTTGTGTCTTTCGTCTTGTGGCCATTGGAGGAGAGCCGAGGACTGAATAGTAAATTGTCACGCCGTTTCGTGCGGCTTCTCGATTTTGCCTGTGCGACGACTCAACCTTTTGACGAACTGTCGTGCCTTGCGTTCCTCTCGAATGACTGCTTCTTGACGGCACACGAAGCCAACACTTTCTGCACTGTGACAGTCCCGATTTCAAGTTTCAATAATCACAGGTACTGATCCAATTTGTATGAACTCACGGTCATTCAAATCTGAGATATATTTTCAAAAATTTGCAATGTTTTGTCTAGAATGTTCAATGTGAGCGTAAATATCCTTTGTTCAATTGAAAGATGTGTTTAGTGTACATATTTTTGTTCACTGTTTGTGTTCATATTTCTTCTGCTATGTGGACGATGATTATAGATTATTGATTTGCAATTTTCTGGTCAGATGAAATTCAAGCTCAATATTGAAGATGAGCTTGTATGTTTGTCTGAATGATTTCAAAGCAGTTGAGGAATTAAAGCATCTGCTTGCATTACTTGAGTTTGAGTATGATTTGCAAATATAATGAGAAGACTTGTTAGATTTGACCTTGAGAAATATATATTATTTTATTTTATATATTTATATTTTTTTCGGTTTGGTTTCTATAATAAATAATACCTATATGGGTTCTAAATTACTAGAGCCGACATAAATCGGTTCAGTTCGGTTCTAACATAGAAGCGATCTGCACCGATTATCCCCTACCAAAACAGCTTTGAGTTTACTTCCACCGCCCATGTGGGTTCCTCTCTTTCTCTCCCTCCTCTTACATGCTCTCAGAAGTTTAGAGTTTTTAAATTTCAACCCTCTCTGTTTCACTCTACTCAATTTCGACATTTTTGTAGGCGGTCATCAACAATAGTGCATCCTGGTAAAATTCTTTTCTCTCTCTAGTTGCAGGCAAGGTGTTTGATGATGTTACGCTACTTTTTTCATTTTCATGGTTTAAATTGTTGCAAATTAACAAGTAGCATATCCCAAATTTCAAGTTTGCTAATTAGCCTTGATATTTTAATATATTAACGAGAAACAATTCACTGCAACTTAAATCTCCCGCAGACGAGGAACTCCGTTTAGACCCTAGCAATGAACTCAGCGGCACGGTACGCGTCGAGCCTCTTCAGGCGACCTGTTATCAAGGCTGAATCACTTAGTTGTGAGGGTTATGAGTATCATCCTTTTCAGCAGCAGCAGTGGAGAGGGATTAGAGTGAAGGTTCTGGATGGTAACTTGGAGCGGGCACTAGCATGGATGCAGAGAAAAATGCAATCAAGTGGGATGGAGCGTTTGATTAAGAATGAACAGATCCATCATATCAAAAATTCAGAGAAGCGCATTTTGGCCCGCAAAAAATTGGAGCAAAAGATTAAATCACAGGATCTTGCTCGGAAGCTCAAATCAATCCTTGTCAGGAAAGTCAGGTAATTTCAAACTCTTTCATGTAATTAATGGCACCTTGTGATTTAGTTTTAGTAAAAATTAAGGGAAATAACTCTTTGATGCTGATAAATATTATCCTTTCTGAATATCGAGAAGTCCGTCAAAGGTTATTACTCTGATAGTATGAAGAACTGACGTTCTTAGAATAGGAGGTCTTACGCTGGTAGGTTGTGCTCTACTTGGAGCAATAAGTCATTCACTATTGGGGGGCCTTTCTTCACTTTTTGTGGGGGCATTCATGAATTATGATTTCCAGGACATGCTTTGTTTAAATTGCGAATGGATTCTAGGTTTTTCTATAATCTAGAGAATTATATTTGTTTCTCTGTTCTTTTTCTTGTTTGCATCGTGTTGGAATTGAAAGTTCGGTAGTATCTCAAATTATTGTTGCCTTAATATGAATCCAAAGAATAGAATAATCAAATAAATCTGAAGTTGTGTATGGGGATGGTTAGAGTTTGGAATCTAGTGAAGGAGGAGCAATATAAATAGCTTATAAAGCCATTGATCTCAGGAATACTGGTGTGGCTCACTCTAAGTTTATAATCCTACCTCACATTGATATGACAGAAATACTGGGTCTCAAAGTTTATTCCAATGGTACCAACCTGCTTATATAATATAAAGATGAGGTTCTTCCTGAAAGACAAATTTGGGATTATCACTTTGCCTCTTTTTTAGGTTGTGAAAATAAGGGAGAGAAACAACTACCGAATTAATTCTTTTGTGTACTTTGTGGATCTTCTTTCCTTTTATGTCTGCATCCCCTTCTTTTATTGTTGATATATTGTAGTTTTTGCTCTGGTTCTTCGACATTTCATCTGCTGATACACAATGTCTTGGTTGATTAAATTTCTGCAGGGGTATGTGAAGTTGTCAATTTGGTCACTCAATGCTCGAAAATAAGTATTTGAGAAGCATATTTGTTAATTGCGATATACAAGCAAGGAGCACTCTCCTCTAATGATGTGTTGGATCATACATTGCCTGCGGAGTTTTATCAAATACATTGTTACTTCTTTTTCAGAACTTTCAAAAGATCTTTCAAACTCTTTTGAGAATTGTGACTTATTGCCTTTGCTTGTGCTTGGTTGAAAATGTCTAGTGCAGGGGTTATGTATGAAAGTTGTTTCAAAGCAACATCAACTGATTTGGGTGTGATTAGTTTAATTAATTATTCTTAATTACATTGTTTTTTTGTTTGTGGTCCAAAAAGAAAGGCTTCGCGAAGACTGTTTGAGATCCGAGCTTCACCGAAGAATTCACCAATGCCCAATATCTTCCATTTTTAATATGTTTATCCCTTAATTATTCTATTAATTTTCATTTATTAGCTAATTACTTTTTAGCACTACAAAGAGATAAACTCTGTATATAGCTCTAAATGTGATTTAGACTAAAGGTGGGCAAATCCGGATTGGAACCCACGGTTTTGGTACTATTTTTAGACATTCAAGAATTGTGTGGTCTGGTCTTGGTTTTGTTCTATATTTTCAAAAAAAGTGAAAACTAAATTGGACTCTGAGTCAAATATTCGTCTTGATATTGATTAAAATTTGACTCAAATTTTCAAAAAATAACCTATACCTAAAAATTTGTTCAAAACTCGATTCAAAATCTGAAAATTCTGTCCAAAAACAACTAAAAATATAAATATTTTAAAAAATATATATTGGAACCGAATTGGACCCACCCATCCCTAATTAGACCCTTAACTTAAGCATAGTGAATTATCAACAATGCTTTGTTGTTTACATATGCAACTTTATCTTTTTCCTAATGATTAATGAACATATTTTACCTTGCCTTACGATAAAGGCTACTTGAGTCCTAAAACTTAATGATTTTTTATTTTTTGGATTTTCACGTTTAATCTACAAGTTTTGACCTAATTATCTTTTTCATAAGAACTTTATTGTTCTAAGAGTCCACTCTAAACAAACTATTCCTCGTTCACTAGTCTTATTTAATACTTAAGAATTCACTTACTTCTATAACTGTAATTCATAATGTACACTTTAATATAATCCAATAAAATATTTTATTAATAATCAATGATAACTTAAACCTAAAATATTACTATGCACATATAATAAATTATATGTTAAGATTTTTGAGTGTAATAATCGTTGGTAATAATAAAACTCATAGTGGCAGTAGCAGTGTTTGACCATCAAATTTGACTTCATCACAAAGTTGCTATTATCGGTGAGAATAATAAAGAATGATCCACAAATAAGATTAGACTACTTTACCCTTCAAATTTATTTTAAAATATTAGAAATAAACTATATGTTAGTAATTTACAAAATATTAAATTAAAAAAATCATAAAAAAAAAAATAAAGATCAAATAAAACACTGAATTATAAAGTGTTTTTCAATTCAAACACTAAATAACTTTTTTTGTGAATTCAAATATCAAATTATCAACTATTAACAAAATAATCTATTGTGTTAAATGGACGTTAAAAATCTGCAAATGTTATGCAGGTGACCCACACTACTACTTTTACTTCTATATTTTTTTGGGTAAATACTAATTTAAATTTCAAAGTACGAAAACAATTTAAAAATCTCATAAACTAAAAACTCTAATAATTAAAACCGTAAACTATAAAAATGTAACAAATCAAACCCTAGTTGGGGAACAATCTGAAAATTTTTGTAATTTTGTAACACTTGTACGATTTATTATCATTTTAGTAAATTAGTTATTAAAATAATTATAATAAATCATATAAGTATTAGAAAATGATGAAAATTTTCAAATTATTTTTCCATAATGTGATAAATATGTAGTAAAAATTTCAATTAAATTTAATATAGTTTGTTATTTTTTAAAATTAATTTATAACTTTATAATTTTTAAATATAAACTTAACGAAAAATTAAACGGCAATGTTTGAATAACAAACGACATATACAATAAAGTCTGATTGAACAAAAAAAAAAACGTTAGAAACCAAATAACAAACGACCCAATACGATAGAGTCTAAATTCAATTTTTCTCTAAAAATTAGATTTTTCTCTCTCTCTCTCATCTATCTTTGCAATCAGTGGTGAGTAAAATTGACCCAACCAAAAAATCGGATCAGAACCGACATATTTGATCCGGTCTAGTCGGTTTTGTACATAAAAAAAATGAAATTTGGCATTTTTTTTTCAGAACCGAAGTTCTCGGTTCAATTTTTTAGTTTAATGGCCCAAAACTACTAAAACCGAACGGGTTGATTTAAACCCTAATTTACTAACCTTCTTTAATTTATCTTCAGTTCACTTCCCCATACTATCCACAAAGACTCCACTTTCGGAGAAGGGCTTTCCCAGGAGGGCCGAGATCTTTTCGTGGATCTCTGCTAGACCCTGTTCGACGGAATCTGAAGAAATCAGGTGAAGTTTTAACCTTTTTTTTGTCTATATTCTCACCAGATTCAGCTTTGGGTTTTTCGCTCTTCTCCAGAAATGGTAGTTCTTTTTTTTTTTTTTTCTTGCTTGGTTTGGTTGTTTTTCACTTTCCGGATCTTTTGTGATTCTCAGCCAAGTTCTCCCCTTTCTTCCCAGGATGATATCTTTTACTATCTGTTTGGTTTCTGAGGATGTTCAAGTCAGAGCTCATTACTACAATTGTCGTTTTGTTTGAAATAAGACTCAAAACCTCTGTATTTTGCTTCGTGCTGCATTTCCGCTTACTCATTCAAAATTGATTTTTTTTTAATTTCCTGAATTTCTTGTCTTAGTATGGTATAAATCTTTCCATTTTCCAATTCGATCCGTTCCATTGGTTGATAGAGTAAGAGTTTTATAAAAAGTTCTTGATGGGAAGAAATGTGAAACTGGAATCTCTTTTTTCAATTCTATTTTTCTTTTTTAACTCTTTTCATACATTAAAAGCAAATTCTGATTAATCTAGACTCTAGATAAAAAATAAACAATAGATGAATATCTATGGATGTTGATATTGGTTGACATGGGTATCTAAGTCATGTTACACCTTTGAATAACAAGCCTTTAATTATCGATTTAGAGAATTCATGTGCTTAGGAGTCTCTGATGATTAATGATTAAATAA
>JAJTVC010000513.1:0-16745 GCA_022433055.1 Begonia peltatifolia | reverse complement strand
TGAGTTAGTTGTGTCAAGTGTTAGTGTGTGTGTGTAGTGTGTAGATGTACTGTAGCGCACCGAGAACGCGGGGTTTTCTCGGGGTGTTACAGGTATGGTATCAGAGCCACGGGGTCGACGTCGTTCAGAGGATTACCTAACACCGCCAGCCGCTGCACGGGAGCACTCCACCAACTGTAAGTTTTTAGATTTTAATTTATTGTAGTACTAATGTGAGCTTTATACTTTTGTTAAAGGTAGAACATGTCAGGAGAGGCGAGAGGTAGGGGTAGAGGGCAGCCACGACGAGAGGCGCCTCCTAAAGCTGTTGGCGACATGGATGATACCATCCGGCAGCTTACCGAGTTGGTCCACCGTCAGTCTCAGCAGTTGGAGAGGTTTATGAGCAGGGACGATCAGGGTCAGTCTAGCGCCCAGGGTTCGTCCGACAGAGGAGGTGACAGACTGCACAGACTTAGACCTCTGACCTTTGACGGATCATCTCCGGATCCTCTCAGTGCTGAGGAGTGGATACGGAATATGGAGAGGATGATGAGTTTTGCCAAGGTAGAGGAGCAGGACAGAGTTTCTAGTGCGGCGTTCTATCTTGCCAAGGACGCGAGCCATTGGTGGGATACTGTGGTGGCCACGAGAGATGTGGGGGCCATGACCTGGGAGGAGTTCAGGTCGGTGTTTTTTGGCAAGTATTTCAGTCATTCAGTCAGGTCACAGAAGATGGTAGAGTTTGCACAGTTGAAGCAGACTGGCACTGTGGCTGAGTATGTGCGACAGTTCGAGGCGTTGTCAAGGTTTGCAGGACATTTGGTGAGCCTCGATGAGAATAAGGTACATCAGTTCGTGCAGGGCCTGAAGCCGGATATTTATATGGGCATGTAGATTGCAGGGACCCGGGGCATGCCGTACGAGGAGGTGGTGGCGAAGGCCCTTGACATTGAGGAGGCTCGGACGAAGCTTCCTAGTTATCGGGAGATACCCAGAGAGCAGCCTCGCAGATCATTCAGAGAGTCGCTGCCACAGGCCAGTGGGGAGGTATCCGTGCAGAGGGGCCTGAAGAGGCCTAGTGACGGTTCTAGCAGCCAGGGGAGCAATAAGAGGCCGCAGGGGTCGGAGCAGTTTCCAGTGTGCCCAAAATGTCAGAAGAGCCACCCGGGCGAGTGCAGGCCGGGCCCAGTGAGGTGCTATAACTGTGGCGAGGTGGACCACATGTCCAGAGAGTGCCAGAAGCCGCAACAGAATCGCTGCTTCAACTGCAATGAGGTGGGACACTTTGCCAGTAGATGCCCAGTGGCGAGCAGGTCGTCAGCCAGAGTTACACCGAGGGTCTTTGCCCTGTTTGAGCCAGATGATGCTGCCCAGCCATCAGTGATAGCAGGTAACATTTTTGTTTCTGATGTGGCAGCATATACTTTGATTGATACGGGCGCTACGCACTCGTTTGTGTCGACAAGTTTTGTGGTTAAGGCCAACTTAGAGTTCAGCCCCACCGAGCGACACTATGATGTGACCTTGCCATCCGGGGAGCATTTGTATTCAGAACAGGTGGTGCGGGGCAATGTTGTGACAGTAGGGAGGAAGCAGTTATATGCCGAGCTAGTCATTCTCCATATGAGTGGTTATGAGGTGATCTTGGTAATGGATTGGCTGTTCAGACATCATGCGGAGATTGACTGCAGGACCAGAGAGGTTCATTTCCGGCCCCCAGGCGGGGAGAGCTACACATTTAAAGCAGGTAAGGGTCTTGCCAGGATTTCTGCTATACTTTCTCGTCAGGCACCACGGGTGTTGGGCATGGGTTGCCAGGGATTTTTGGCAAGTGTTGAGGATGTGCAGTCACCGGGCGATGCTCTGGTACAGGATATTCGTATTGTGCAGGAGTTCCCGGGAGTGTTCCGTGATGAATTGCCTGGGTTGCCACCTGATAGGGAGATTGAGTTCGAGATAGACGTTTTCCCAGGTGCCGAGTTGGTGTGCAAGAACCCTTACAGATTGGCACCTACTGAACTTAAGGAGCTGAAGGCTCAATTGGAGGAGCTGACAGATAAAGGATTTATACGCCCTAGTTTTTCACCCTGGGGAGCGCCAGTTCTATTCGTCAAGAAGAAGGATGGATCCCTACGTATGTGTATTGACTACCGGGAGCTAAATAAGTTGACGGTGAAGAACAGGTATCCATTGCCTAGGATTGATGATTTGTTTGATCAGCTACAAGGTGCCCGGGTGTTTTCTAAGATCGACCTGAGGTCCGGCTATCATCAGTTGAAGGTGAAGGAGAAAGATGTACCGAAGACGGCCTTCAGGACGAGGTATGGGCATTTTGAGTTTCTGGTGATGTCTTTCGGGTTGACCAATGCCCCGGCAGCATTCATGGACCTGATGCACAGAGTGTTCAGGGAGTACCTGGACAAGTTCGTGATTGTATTTATCGACGACATTCTGATCTACTCGCAGAGTGAGGAGGAGCACAGGGAGCACCTGAGGATTGTACTGACTATTTTGAGCCAGCATTAGCTATATGCTAAATTCTCAAAGTGCGAGTTTTGGTTGGACAGGATTCATTTCTTGGGGCATGTGATTTCCTATGAGAGTATTTCAGTTGATCCGGGGAAGGTTCAGGCTGTAAAGGAGTGGCTGCGGCCGACCAGTGCTAGCGAGATACGCAGTTTTCTGGGGTTGGCTGGATATTATCGGAGATTTATTGAGGGGTTCTCTAAGATTTCGGCCCCCTTGACCCGGCTGACCAAGAAGAATGCAAAGTATGAATGGACCTAGCCCCATCTCGTCCATAACTCTCGGCCAAGCTCACTGCAAAGGCAAGAAGGCCGAGCACTAAGCTCGGCCGAAACAGGAAACCGACAGGGCTCACCTTCGGTTTCCTTAAGCTCGCAGCATCACCTTCGCGCTACCCTACCACTTGCGGCCAAATTCCATCAATACCGAAAGCCGGCCGAGCACTAAGCTCGGCCAAGCCAAAAAAAATGGGACGGCAGAACAAGAAAAGAGCTTACCGTTGCGTTACTGTGCGCTCAGTCGAATGGAGGGCAATGCACAGCCGAACACCCAGTCCCGGCAGTCTCCCCAACGCCCACTGGCGTCTGCCGAAGAATCGGAACTCGAGGATTTTCCTCCCCTCTCCCGCGTCTCACTCTCGGCTCTTTCGGGAATTCGAGCTGCTGAAACCGAATGGCTTCAATTCGTCGGGACAGCAGCACCTGTTCGCAACCCGCACCTTGCACCCACGCTCGCCGGCCGTCGATCACAGCTCCGCACACGACCGCTCTCCCCTGCACGCTAGCTCTCGGTGCTCTCGGTTGCTCGCAGAAAACCAGCCGAATGGCTTCTTCCCGAAGCCATTCGGGTGGTTTGTATTTATTTATTTTTTTTTATTTTTAAATAATAAAAATACAAATTACCAAATTGCCCTCACGTGCTTCAATCGTCCAAAATTTCGTAACTTTCTCGACTTCCCGACTTTAAATTCCGAAAAACTTCGCAAAAGTAGGCTCCGAGTCTTATAATTCAAATCTTTCCCGTTGAAATATTTCTCAAAACTCCGACCGGGATTAAACTAAAAATTCCAAAAATTAAAAATAAAATTCGAAATTGCCGGATTATTACAAACACGTACTTTTACATAGTATTTACAAATAGATGAATATAGTGATATTCTTAATAAAATATAAATAAAATTTAAAAAATATTAAATTGACATTTTTTCTATTTTTTATCAAGTATGCATCATTGATCTTATTATAAATTAGAAGAAATGTGTCTTATGAATAAAATTTATATACTTATTTAATTTCTAGTGATCAAATAACATATAAAATTGCTAATTTATATTCTTCTTATGAAATTAAATATTATAATGTTAGTCGTTCATATATTTTTTCGTACAAAGATAGTCATACTAGTTCTAGTAGTAGTGCTGGTGGAGGTATTAAAAATCCACATTTTAGTATTCATAATTTACGAATTGAATTACATACAAATTGTTGTTTTAATTTTGTGTGAATTGAACTAAATATTTATTTTAACACTTGATACTAACTTTCTCGCGAAGAGAACTTTGACATTTTAGATTGGTTGATAAAGTAACTGCATATCCAATTCTTTCTATAATGACATATAATCTACTAACACTTCTGGTCTTTACCGTAGCACCGAAGTTAGCTCTTAGTTTAGATGGACATGTGTGCGACGAACGAAAAGAAAGACTTACACCTGATCTCATTGAAGCATTCATTTGCATCAAATATTGTAACCACACCATGACGAGAGAACAACAACGAGAAGACGAAATATTAGAAGTATTTAAAATTTTAGACGTTCAAGAATAGATTTTCATTGAAATTTAAATGTATTATATTTTCAATTTTGAAGTAGTTTTTATTTAACTTGAATTTTTTTGACTTGTTGTAAATGATTGGAAATTAGATGAGTGTCAACTTAGTTGACATGTATCTAATTTGTAGTAATGAAAATATCAAATCGACAATAAATGATAAATTTTTTTTATTGATTCGGTTGAAATAGTTTTTTTTATAATTACATGTCATTTTTTATATTAATAAAATAATTTTATTATTTAGACGACTATTTTATTTTAACATTACAATAATAAATATTTATTATAGTTTTAATAATTAAATTTTCAAAAATATATAATATGTTGATATAAAATAACATTATTTATATATGATCGGCTTGTTAGGTTTGTTGAAATGACTCGGGTCAGCTCGTGGCCCACAAGTTGACTAGGATTGAAAATATTTTTTAATGACCTTGTTAGGCTTGACTTGACCTGACCGACTAGGACTTTTCTATGTAAAGTAATTTAATATTTGATTGTGTGAATAATGAGATAAGAAATAAAATAACTAATAATTAAACTAGTACAACCAAAGAAATTCTATGTGAAAAATGATTGAAAATTAATTTTTCGCCCTTTATAAATGCATGTTATAGGTGACAATGATGCTACAAAATATCAATTAGCTATCTTTTAAATCTATGCTAAAAGTACTCCTATAACTACTTTGGACTCGTTAAATTACTAAGAATCGGCGTTGGTTATGGCCACGATCTTTGGTAATTTGAAGGATTTTATAATCTTTCCAAATCTTTGTCTTTCTTGTGTGTCAACTTCCAAGTTTCCTCTCATTTTTAGCAAATGTCTAAATCTATTTCCAAATCTTTTATGCACATTAGAATTTTCATTTTCTGCAAAAATAAAATAAACTAAAATAAATAGAAAAATATAGATTGGGCAGCTCGGCAAAATTGTTTTGAATTGTTGATTTTGAAAGATTGATTAGAAAGAAAACGAAGAATTTTGAAGGTGTGTGGAAGTTAGACTTCTTCGTTCAAATTTTTTTGTGAAACTTTGATTTTAATTGTGAAGCATAATTTTAGAGAAACAAAACTTTGATTTCTGTCAAGAGGAACGCTTCAAAATTTAAGCCCTCTCAAATTTTTGATGATTTTCAGAATTTTGGACAATCACTAAACTTGATCTAGAATTACTAATTTGATTTGGAAAGTTGAAATGGATGATTAAAAGTGGATAAATTAGGCACGAAAAACGTTTTGGACTACGTTTACTATGATAATAAAAATTATTGGGTTTTGAAATTGTTGAGAAAAGACCGAGTTAAAGAGAGAAACTCGATCTCCATCGAATATGAAATTGGTATAATTTATGACAAAGAGTGCAATAATAACGCAATCAGTACATTTGAAACTTTTATCTAGGATGAGCTTACAATCAAACAAAATTGTAAAGTTTTTGTATTATATTTGTAAAAACTAGTATTTTTATATTAATTAAACTCCACAAATAAATTTTTTATATTAAAAATGATCAACATATCATGGGTTGACTCGTTTTGTCATTTAGTGAGTACGTTAGATTTTTTAGTCAGTTTGTAAAATTGATAATGTGAGAAATTACCGTGTTATTTAAATGACGAAATTAAATTCGGTAAGAATTGGAATTTTCTATTGGGAAAGTGAAAATATTTGGAGTATTGAATAATAGTAATTTTTTGTTTAATATAAAATTAGATTTATATTAAATAAGTTAAGTAAAAAAGAATTATTTTTTAAATGACAAGGGTTATTTATCCTTCTTCCTTTAGCATATCCTCACGCAGCCGCAGTAACACTAGAGAGAGATGGTTTTGGAAGTGCAAGTTGCCAAAATCTTAGGTTGGGTATGCGAGTCACCGAATGACAATTCTCACTAAGGGACTTCGAGAGTTTATAAGTGTTTCTCCGTTTATTTAAGTTATTTAGTCGATTGGAGGAGAGAAACATCAAGAGAAGACAATTTTTGTGACTTCTCGTCACTGAAAATTGCCCAAATGTTGATTGCAGTGAAAGTCAGTTGACACTTCAAACTTTGTAGCTGAAAACAGAAAGTTGAAGGTGTTAACCTTGGATCGGTTTGTTGAGTTGTGGAGCCTACGTTGTTTGAAAACCTTACGTAGAGAAATCTACGAATCAACCTGGTGATTTTATCATTTTATTTTTCATAACCCTATTTCATTAAGTATGTAAAAATATATCTAGGGTTTCGAAAGAGTGATGCGAGCGTGAGGGAGACAAACACAATTGTAACTTGTTTTTTTTTATCATAGTGTAATCTATTAGCGACAAGTGAACGTAGCTCTCACATTAAGAGTGAACCATTATAAATCTGTGTGTTCTATTTCTTTTTTCGCTTATTAGTCGTTTCAAAGCAAGTTGTATTAGGGTGTCTAATCCTAACAATTGGTATTATAGCTTAAGGCTAGGTCGAGTCTTTGATAACAATGGCAGGCAAGGATGACACAGGACATGGTATTGGGAAATTTGATGGGACAGAGTTTGCATTTTGGAGAATGCAAATCAAGGATTAGTTGTATGGAAAAAAACTTCTTCTTTCGAGTGCGAAACTAGAGAAGATGAAAGACGATGAATGAGATCTCTTTAAGAGATAAGTTTTGGGAGTTGTTCGATTAATACCAGCCAAAATCGTTGCTCACATCGTGGCGAATGAAAAGACCACCGCGAGTCTGATGAAGACTCTGTCTGATATGTACGAGAAGCACTTTGTGAAAAACAAAGTATTTTTTATGAAGAAACTTTTTAATGTAAAGATGGCTGATGGTACTTATATCGTATCGCATCTGAATGAATTCAATACGATTGTGAATCAATTGTTGTTTGTGAAGATTGATTTTGGGATAAAGTCTGTGCTCTAAATTTGCTGGCGTCTCTACTGAATAGCTGAGAGTCTATGAGGGCAGCAGGTAATAACTCAGTCGTAAGCGCAAAATTGGAATTCATCAATGTGAGGGATCGTATTCTTGTCGAGCAGGTTCGTAAGATTGACTCTGGTGAAACATCAAAAGACTCATCTATGAATGTGGAAAATAGAGGAAGAAATAATGAGAGAAACTCCAACCAGGGTAGGGCAGATCCAAGTAGAAGAATCGGAGGAGTCAATCCAAGTTCCAACGAACATTTGAGTGTTGGAATTGTTGCAAACAGAGTCACATTAAGAGGAATTGTAGAACACCAAAGAAGAACAACAATGATAAAGGAGATGGAGCCAACGCAGTAACGAAAGACATCACTGATGTGTTGCTTCTTTCAGTTGACAGTGCGATAGAGTTGTGGGTTTTGGACTCAGAAGCATCGTTTCACACCACCGCACACAAGGAATTAATGGATAATTATGTGGCTGGAAACTATGGGAAAGTCTACCTTGCAGGCGATGAGCCACTGAATATTATGGGCATCGGAGACATTAAACTAAAGATGGCAAACGAGTCTATTTGGAAGATTAGTAAAGTGAGACACGTTCTGGGGCTGATGCGCAATCTGATTTCGATTGGACAGCTTGATGATGAAGGTCATAATGTCAGTTTCGGAAACAGTACTTAGAAGGTGACTAAAGGAGTGATAGTTGTCACTCGAAGTCATAAAATAGGAATCGTATACATGACATTTACATCCAGAGACACAGTTGTTATTGTTGATAGTTTGAAGAACACAGAACTGTGACGTTGTAGTTTATGCCACATGAGCGAGAAATGAATGAAATTTCTTGTCAAGAGTAGTTAGATTCCAGAATTGAAGTGTGTCGAGCATCAGCTATGTGAGAGCTGCATTTAGGAAAACAGAAACGGAGAGGAATTGGTGCACACCGATGTGTAGGGACCCACCATACATCATTGTGTCGAAAAAATGTTTGTAAGCCTTAATTAGAGAACTCAAGATGATAATTTGTTGGTCTTCTTCAGCAATCTTCATAACAACATTATTAAGGTGTAAGATAATTTTATTAAACTCATCTAAGAGCTTATGTGTCTGCGTTGTATCATCCATAGTAAGAGTATATAACTTTTTCATGAGATAGAACCAGTTAGCCATAGAGCGTTTCATGTACAGGGCTTCAAACTTTACCCAAACTGACAAGGCCAACCTTTCTTCTGTCATTTCTCGCTGGATTTCATCTACCAGACTTAATAGAATGACACTGTGAGCTTTAGATTCTATTTCACTCTACCCCAAAATTGGTTTGACAGTTTATTATTTAGTAAATTATTTTAAGTTTAAATAATTATAAGTAAATTGAAGATCAAATATTATATAATTAGATTTTTCAGATTTATATTTAAATCAAATTAAAAAAAATCAGATTTGATAATTTGTTAAATAACAAACTATCCAACCAATTTCGAGACAGAGCATATCAAGATGCAATGTGGAATGCGGTCAGAGCAACCACAAATTTTCATTTCAAAATAGAAATAAGGAAATTAAATCATATTAACTCGGATGTCCACGCATATTTTTTAGGCCGAAACTCTAAATATTAGGCTAGTCATGCATTTTCTTCGATTTCTAATTGTGAACTAGGATTAAATAATTTATTCGAGTCATTTAATGCAGTTCTATTACCTGTCAAAGACAAACCGATTCTGATCATATTTGAGATTATCCGAAAGTGCTTAATGACTAGGATGACAAAAAAATACGAGAAGTTGGCCTTGTCAATAGATGATGTGCCTCAAGTTGGTGATTAAAAGATGCACAAAAATCTATTCAAAAATTTGCTCGAAAATTTGTTACTTGTTCGAAAATGTACAAACTTTTAAAATATGTAACTTCTTCTGTTTAAGTCCAAATAAGCTGAAACTTTAACACCACCTTAATTAATGGGTTGATGAATTACCTTGAAATGTTCAAGGGCTAATCATAAAGATAAAAAAGTTATATCCAAAATACCAAAGATTGCCAGAGCTCGATTCACTGCTACGGCTGAGAACAAAAATACCAACTTCAGGATTGTGTAACTCTCTCATCTGAAAATGAAATGACACAATTTTTGTGGCAGATGAAATCTATGAATTTGATTTAATACTCTTAAAATATAAATGTCTGACTAATTGTGAATAAAAAGATATGGAGAAAATGACGTTGCTGATTGAGAAAGGTGATAATAAGCACATTCTTGGATTTGGCTTCTTCTTTGAAGAAGAGCACTCCAACCTTGGATGCGAGTTTGTGCACCCTTGTTAGGTATTCCTACTCTTAAGACAGAAGTAGAGAAGACCACAATAATAAGACCTTCCACAATACTTATAAAATAGAAGAATTTGAACAAACCTATCACGGATATTACTCACCACGAATTCAAGATTTGGAGCACAAAAATGCTCTAATTTTTCATTCAATAAAAACTAATGAGAAGAGTTGCAAAGAGAGATTTAAATACCCTCTCTCTTCAACCTTTAGGGTTTACAAAAGGTGGCTTAAGATGAGCCTCTAAAGAGGGTGGGCTCGGCCACGTCACCTAGCCGATTATGGAATTTCCTTCTCTCTACAATATCTCTTTCCATCAACTTTTCCTTCCTTAAATCACAGCCAATATGCTGTTTCAAATGCACCAATGTTTGGCTTTCAAGTGTTTAAAGATAATTAAAAAGTTAAACACAAAAAAATAACTACAAATGTTAATTAAGGGAGATAAATCCCTTTTTCAAATTGTTGGTCTGAGTATGTGCTTCCAGCCTTCCATGATGTTAAGTGGCTTGGCTCCACTATGTTTTGAGTGTCAATCCTCATTCTCAATTGTCTAAGAAAAGAGTCACAACTCTTGAGTTTAGATCGGGGTGACCGATGGTCATTTACTCATTCAAGCTTGGAGTGATCGAGTGGTGCTCCTTCTCCTATCTTGGGGTGCTCTTATGGTGGGTTCCGAAAATGAATAACTATAAAATACAAATACATTAGATAGAAAGTTTGGCCATGGACTTGGCTGAAGTTGATTAGGGCCATTTAGTGGCACATCAACAGACATCTTGCGTCCCCAAATAAGAAAGAAACTTGTGAAGCTACAACTTGCAGCTTGAAATTGGAGTGCTATGTTTACAGGAGAAGCACGATTTGAGGTCAGCAATGACAACAAATAGTATATTGTTGACAGGAATACGTGTGTGCGCAACTATTACAGGTGGGAGCTTATTGGAAACTTGTGTGTCCATTACATTCCCTGTATTCATTTCATAAGACTAGAACCGAAAAATTACATAATCAATACTATCACTGGGAATTTATCTGTAGATATACCCAAACTTCATTCATCCTATTAGCAACCAACACATGTGGCCGCCAGTACAAAATATGAATGAAATCCTTCTTTCCAAAAGAAAATGCCAACTTGTAGGCCGATGAAGAAAAAAGTGTGAGATGTCGATAAGCCGTCAAGTTCGACAATTACTAGAAAGAACTCAACGATGTCGAGTGGTAGATATTGATGTTAAAGGCATAATAGTTGCACTTGTCCTGATAGGGGATCCACTTCAAACGCTACTACCGCTTCCGTTTCGTAAGACACATTTATGGATTTCCACATATTTGATAGTATGTAGGTACATTTCTACACATTTCACTTATAAACACACTTTCATTATTTTCTAATATAGTTTTTATTATGTGTAGAAATCTTCTATACACAGGAGATGTAGAAATATATGGCTATTCGAGCTGTAATTTTGGCACAAATGTGTAATTTAGTAAAATAAACTTGTAAAAATATGTAATTTAGTGAGATAAAGTTGTAAAAATAGGCATAGTTTCTTTTATTTTATGACTATCACATAGCTAACTTCAAAAAATTCTTACAAATTCAAATCACAATTATATAACCCAAAGCTAAATCTAGATAATTAAGTATAAACATAGAGTAAAATTATTACGTAAAGTACAATTAAATGACAAAGACAAACCAATGTACAAACATAAATTACAGTATAAATATAAATTAAAATTGTAAAACAAAACTTTTCATTACAAACATAAAGAAAAGTACATAAACTAAACTATGGCGGGACATCAGCGGTGTCATCATGCTCCATCGAATTCATGATGGTTTGCCTCAACTCTCTTTGGGTGACAGTTAGCTCCTCAACTTTGCCTACGAGGAACTTTATCTGCTGCTCCATCCTGTTCCACCTTCTAGACATCTGGGTGGACAATGACCGACCCGGGGTGTCTTCCATATGAACGTCTGCAGAGGTGGAGGCTGCTAATCTCCCTGAGCTTGCTTTCCCCTGAACACTCTATTCTTGTCGACATCAACTAGGCTAACCTAAATCAAATGAAGCCTATCAAATACATTGACGGGTCTCAATGCTCTCAGCTGCTCTCTAATTGATAACTGAAACCAAATTCGCTCGATGATCTTCTGTATCAACATGTCATACGACAGATTCTTGTTGTATGTCCAATCGATCTCATGTATGCGACCTATAATCACGAAGCCAAGGTTGAACATTTTCCCATTGTACAGTTTCTCCATCGCATAGAGATCAATCCAGCTCACGAGATCTCTATATCTGTCTCAAGGTAGAATGGTATGAGTTATTAAATTGTGAATAACTGGAGCTAAAAAATATGTGCATGTATTGATTATATTCAAACTTTTACCATTTTAAAATTGGTTCTACGAACCAAAAATTGGGCAATTGACAAAAATAGCACTATATACTATATCATAACTATATAGAAAATAGGGTCACTAATGTTCTTTACAAAATACACTCCTAGTGAAAATAAAGACAACTCATAAACTATTGTACAACAATATTTGAAGTTGTAAAAGAAAGATGCGATTGTTTGCAAACTAGTCGTGACATAAACAAACATCATAACTGTAAAACCTGGTATTTTTGTAAGTAATTAAATTTCCATGTGTTGGCTTTTGCGTGTTTGACTGACAACGTGTCATATGTTGATTCATTATGTTTTTTATAGCCACGTTGGAATTTTTTGAAAATTTTGGTCAATTCAGTAATTAGGTAAATTATCTTGTGGTTATTTTGAGAAAATTAACATGGGGAAATTTTAAGTTTTCCTTCAGAAATATTTGGAATAACATTCAGAGTTATGAATAATTAAATGGGAAGTAAATTAATTAAATTATAAAGTTAGAGTTAAAGTGCAAATAAGAAAACATTTGATTAAAGGGTGAGGGAAACCTTTTTCCCTCACTTGTGCGCCACCGAGAAGGAAGGAGAGGGAGCGAGAAAGTGAGAGGGATGTTATGTGAACTGTCATTTTTCGAGAGTAGAGAAACGTTATCAGGACCTCCATCTCTAACATTTTGAAGACGATTCAAAGATAAATTGTTTTAAGCTCTCTGTTTTTAGGTTAAAAGTTAGGGTTTTGGTTTGGGAACGGATTTAACCAAATGGAACTCGAATCCGTTTGATTATTCTGGATTGTTAGTATTCTTTTAGTATTTGCAAGTTTAATAGCCATTTGGATGCATAAAACGGCAGGGAAGGGCAAGTTTCACGAACTCTTTTTCACTAGAATTGACTTAGAGGTCGACGCTTTAAGTGAAGTGATGACTGATCTTGCATTTCAAGGAGAACCCAAGAAATTTGAAGTGTCAACACTTCACAGGAAGTGTCAAGCGCAAGACTTATATTTGGAAAGGTGTTGACACCTCAAGAGGAAGTGTTGTCGATCACTAATGTATTTTGGGTTAAAACCTAAGCGGTATGAAATGTCGAGCACTTGGTGAAAGTGTTAACCACGGACCGACTCGAGTGTTATAAGTATCGATCGCTAAGTCAACCCCCCTTATAAATGTTGATCAGTATCGTTAAAAGTGTCGATAGCACAACCTTAGTTCTGGGTAAACTTTGTTTACCGCAACAAAGTTTTTGAAATTTGTTATGTTGTCGAATTAGGTCCCTAGTCTTGGTATAGGACTCATCCATATCGTCGCTTAGTGTTGAGTGGGTTATTCACGATTTTTGTTTTCTTTAGGCTCGAATGAATTTAATAATTTGAGTGATATGAATTAAGGTGCTACCAACTGCAATCCCAAAATTAAAGATCTATGTCAAAATATTAGAAACTCAATGACAAGATCAAAAACCAAGAAAATGCATGAAATCTTACATGGATTGATTCTAGAAATCCAAGAAAAAGATTTTGTTCAATAAGAGTTGAAATTAATAAATTTATTAAGTATTGAAGAGGATGTTTGGGAGGAATGGAACACCGAAGATACTTGAAAAATATCTAAAGATTTAGTGACAAGTGGGATGAAAGCATAACAACAAAACATGCAGCTGCAAAATCCATGCAGAGTTTTATTTTCTCCATCAAACTAGCAACCACTTGTTTTCTAATTCTTTAAGGAAAGTGGGGTACGAATTTAGGAAGCAGAGCCATAAAATTCATCAATTACATTGATCCAAATTTCTTTTATTTTGTGGTAAAAGGTTTCTCTAATTTGTTTACCTAATTTTCCTTTGTTTTTAATCTATTTTCCTTTTATTAATATGTTAAGTTTTCTAATGTTTAGATATTTCCTAATTACATTAGGTTATTTTGTTGCCTATTTAAAGACATAAACTTTAAAACATTATACAATCAATATACAAGATTCAGAGTCACTATTTGTGAGAATTTTTTCTTTGATTCTTTGTGTAGAATTAGATTTTCTTCAAGCCAAAACTTGAAAGATCAACTTGATAGTTTTAGTTTTAACCACAAGTTCGGTTACTGTTCAATCTCTTTGTTTGATAACTTTGATTCCGTCGGTAAGGTTCGATTGGGGTCAAATTCTTTATATTTGATTTCCAAGGCATTATTAAGTTTCTATTTCGCGTTATTAAAAGGTGTCGAGTTTAATATACCCTTGGTTCTCATTATTTTGTATCAGAACTTTGACTCTATATTCAAGTCTCTATCTTTATTTTTTTCTTTTTTTTTATTGAATTTCTTCTTTTACAGAAAAAAGAATTGTGAAAAAAATTCAAAAATTCTCAAAAGCTTTGAAGCAACAATTCTTTGCCTATCAAGTATTTTTCGTTTAAAAAAATTCAATATTTCGAGTGTCAATATCATGATCATCAATTTCTTATTCTTCATTCTAAGCATCAATATTTACTTTTGAGTGGACTTTCAAATATTCTTGTTTGATTTCTCAATTAATTTCAAGTGATTGATTCTACTTTCTTTGATTTGAGACTTCAAAGTTCTTGGTTAATCTTACTTGCTCTCACAATAATTGAACATCATTCATTATTCTGTGAGATATCAAAGTTTTTATTTCTTGAAATTTTTTTTTTCTTGAAGTCTTTCATCTTATTCTAAATTGTTTGCTTCTAACCAATTTTAAAAATTAGAATTGTAACGCCCCGAAAACCCACACGGTCTCTAGCTAGCACTTTGCTATCACCACATTTGCAGTGCCCTTGAGTCGTCCCCGGACCCAGGTCGCCAACCGTACACTTACTTCACACCTTGACAGAATTCGTATAAAATTTAAAACTTTTGTTTTTCAACTTAAATCAGCACTTTTTGAAAACATTTAGACTTGTTGCAGCGGAAGACTCAATAAAAAATCAGGTTAAATGACACTTCACTTTTTAAAACATTCAAAAAAAGAGGTACCGATCGACACCTGTAAACGCCGGTCGACACCATAATTCTCTCTACCTTCTCTGGTCGATCTTCGTGGTCAACACTCCCACTGATTTTACACCAACCAGTCGACACCTACAGTCATCGGTCGACACTTCATTTCTCTCTGCACGCACAGGTCGAACCCCGCGGTCGACACTCTCACTAATTTTACGCTAACCGGTTGACACTCACAGTCGTCGATCGATACTTCATTTCTCTCTGCCCGCACAGGTCGAATCCTACGGTCGATACTCTGACTGATTTTACACCAATCGGTTAACACCCACAGTCGCCAGTCGACACTTCATTACTCTCTGCCCGCACAAGTCTAACCCCGCGGTCGAACTCACATTCCATTTTACACTGACCGGTCGACACCTATAGACTTCGGTCGACACTTTGCACCAGCAGTATAAAAATAACAGCAGTTCGAAAGAAAACGGACGACGAAAACTTCTACGATTAAAACCATGAAGTAAAGACCTGTATTTTTAAGATAAAATTTCCTTCAGTTTCAAAACGCGACTATACACCAATCCCGACTATTAACATGCAAATCAACCTATAGTTACAAATTTAATACACTTGACTTGGATTCCACCAAATACAACCCTTAAACCTACCATCCGGCTTCGCTCCAATGGTCAGGCCTCCTTGATGAACTTCACCTGCCGGTACACGGTAGCACGCCGCCAACCATCTACTCATCTTGCCTGGGCTCCTGCAACTCACCTGCAGGAACCTCTGCACCTACACCACGGAACACACAACATAAGTCTGATGCTCAGTAAGTAGTGCAATATGAAACGTAAAACTGACAATGCAATCGTATCACATGCAGTCTCCACATTCTCGCTCGTGTTGTCACAACCGATGTCGCGTGGTACAGTCGCACCATGGTGAGGCTTGACTCTCTCTCGCCACCTCACACCCTGGCACGTCACCATCGTCTCGGTTTCTTCAGCAACGATGCCCTCAACTGTACACATGCGTCACTCCACACACCGCAACCATTCCGGGTGAGGCTGGACGCACTCGCCACACCACCCCCTGGCACGTTGCCACCGTCCTGGTTCCTCCAGCAACGGAGCCATAGTTGCCCACCACCACACACACACCGCAGCAGCCACCCTAGGGTGAGGCTGGACGCACTCGCCACACCACCCCTTGACATGTCGCCACTGTTCTGGTTCTTCCAGCAATGGGGTCATAGCTGCCCACACACACATCGTTCTCACCGCCGCACATCACTCTTCACATCCGCATATAAAACCATGCTCAAATTCATTTTCATTCCTTTTTCAAAACATGATGCATGTCAAACAATACGCACGGACATCACAATCAAACCATATAACTCCTAATGCTCCACGGTGTAGGCCCTTTTGGGCAAAAACGCATGCATACAGTACTTACCCGGCGTCCTAGCTTTCCGTGATGCTCGTTTCACTAGAAACTTGCTCAACCTACAACAAAACCGTTTTCCCGTCATAACTCATCCCATTACTTTACTCACGCACTAAAACCACCATACTAGCACAATACTTTACGAACTTGCCAAAATCGCTCACTAACCCAACTCGGCTCAAAATCAAATTAAACTTTCAATGCGCATAATTTTTGCGTCTGTTATCGGAATCACTCGATTCCAGTGGCCAAATGCCCCAATCATAACCTAGTTTAACATACCAAAATGGAATTTAAAACAATTAATCATAGCTAAGTTAAAACTCCCAAAAACATAACCAAATTTCACACTAAAACGC
>JAJTVC010000507.1:0-11458 GCA_022433055.1 Begonia peltatifolia | reverse complement strand
ATGTCATTAAAATCACAGCAACTTCACCATAACATTTCAGACAAGAAAATTAATAAGAATTAACAACTGCTATCAAAATTATTTAATTCATAACACCAAGTTTGTGTGTGCGCGCTCTAAACCATAACAGCTTACTACAAATACATAACACATTCGACTTCAAAAAATCCACCACGTAAATGCCTCGACTCAATTTCCTCACGGGTGCAACAGAATTTTAATTTTTATGGTGGTTTTAAAATGTTCGTTCATGGTGTCGGAATAATGGCACAATTAACACTCAAACGAGAATACAAATATTTAGGAAAAACAGTTAAACAATTATTGATCAAAAGATAGGCAATTCAACTACAGAGAATAATCCACCACTCAAACCATCAAACTAGCTATCTGGATCTTATCAATATGAAAGAAGGAACTTACACAAATGAAATGAGAGTCATGATATTAATAATACCAATAATAATAATAGCTATGATAATACTACTACTAATAATAATAGTAATAATAATACTGAATGACAATAATTAATTTTTTTTTTCTCTTTTTTCTTCTTTTTTTTCTTTCTTTCAGTTACTTTGATGTAACGATGATATACACTAATAATACTACTATTACAAATAATAGCATTAATAATGATAATAGAAATAATACTAATAATAATACATATAGTAAGACTCGTGAAAAGAAAAAGTTTCCTATTTAATATCAAATCATTCTTTAAACAAAATGCCCAACAAGCCACAAACCATTTAATGATCAATAAAAGTTCAACAGTATTTTATCAATTTCGCATATGTATCTCTCAATAAAATATTAGACCTAAACATGAGAATTTCTCTAGGCCAAATGCATTATCATCCATGTTACCACAAGGTTTAATACATGCATAGAAAAAAATTACTTCTTGAATGATAATGATAGCAAAAATTTATTCAAACTAAACTTAAAATCATAATTTGGCAAAATCACAACAATCTCAAGACAACAACTATTCTCACACATGAATATGCGCACCACCCCCAACCAAAATCAGGCAGTGTCCTCAATATCTCAAAATATGTGAAAAATAAAAGTGTAAAGAACAGAAAATGTCTGGATGGCGACAATACCCACGTGTGATAACTCGAGATACCTGCAACAGTAATGAATCTCTAAAAACTAAGGCTAAAGAAACCGAAGAAAAATAAAAAAATTATAATGCAAAAGAATACAATGAGGTGGAAAGCAGCTACTCCGATGAATAACCGTAGTCGTTGGAGTGATCTCTTCAGCTCAGGCACTCGCTCAACGTATTGCTTCAATCGCTGACCATTTTCTTTGAATACTCTCTCATATGAAGGGTCTTTAATTTCAACAACACTGTTGGGGAATACTCTCTGCACCACATATGAGCTTGTCCACCGGGATCTCAATTTTCCCAGATGGAGATGCAAAAGGGAATCATAAAGATGAACCCACTGATTTGGCTCAAAATTCTTCCTCAAGATCTGCTTGTCATGAGTCACTTTCATCTTTGCTTTGTAGATCCTTGAGTTGTCATATGCATCGTTTCTGAACTCCTCACGCTCAGTCAACTGAAGCTTCCTATTGATACCTGTTGCACTGAGATCAAAATTCAAGGCTTTGGTGATCCAATAGGCTTTGTGTTCGAGTTTGACAATGTAAGTGACATGTCTTGCAAAAAACAACCTATAGGAAGAGACATCCCAATAGGGGATTTATAGGCAGTTCGGTATGCCCAAAGTGCTTCAGAAAGGCGTAAAAACCAATCCTTACGATTAGGATTAACCATCTTTTCCAAGATCTATTTGATCTCTCTATTCGCTAGCTTAGCTTGCCTGTTTGTTTGTGGGTGATAGGCAATCGACACTTTGTGGATCACACAATACTTTTCCATTAGTGCCTCAAAAGTAAAGTTACAGAAGTGAGTTCCTTGATCACTATTGATGACACGAAGGGTACCAAATCTAGATAACACATTTTCTTTCAAGAACTTAACCAAGGTTGTGTTATTATTGGAACGGCATGATACGACTTTTACCCACTTGGAAACATAATCAACATCAAGAAGGATGTAGAGGTAGCCAGAAGAAGGTGGAAATGAACTCATGAAATCTATTCCCCAGCAATCAAATATTTCTATCACAAGAATTAGGTTCAAGGGCATCATGTGGGGGCGTGTAAGAGCTCCTAACTTCTGGCACCGATCACAGGAACGATAGAAACTATTGGTGTCCTTGAACAAGTTGGGCCAGTAAAGGCCATACTGGAGCATCTTTGCGGCGGTCTTCCTCATAGAAAAATGACATCCACATACATCGTTATGGCAGAAATTTAAGACACTCATAACTTCATTATCTGGAATGCATCGTCACATAATTTGGTCGAGGCAGTACTTGTAAAGATATGGATCGTCCCAGTAGAAGTTACGAACTTCGACCAAAAACTTGCACTTATCTGGTGCACTCCAAGCACGAGATGTTTCGTCCGTCACCAAGTAGTTAACAATGTGAGCGTACCAAAGGATGATGGTGACGACGAAGAGGTTCTCATTCGAGAAATCATCTCGAATAGCTGGACCATTAGTAGAATTGCTGAACTCGAGTCGGGATAGATGGTCTGCTACAACATTCTCAACTCCCTTCTTATCCTTGATTGTCAAGTCAAATTCTTGCAACAGAAGGATCCACCTGATTAGTCGCCCCTTGGCATTCGTTTTGAAAAAGAAGTACTTAAGGGCGTAATGATTTGTGAAGACCACAATGGGTAAACCAATCAAGTAAGTACAGAACTTGTCAAGGGCAAATACTACAACAAACAACTCCTTTTTAGTGGTGATATAGTTAATTTAAGCGCAATTAAGAGTCATGCTTGCATAGTAAATGATGAAAGGCTTTCCTTCACTTTGTTGACCAAAGACGGCCCCCATAGCAAGATTGCTTGCATCACTTATGATCTCAAATAGAAGAGACCAATCTGGCGACTGAATGATAGGGGTGGAAGTCAGTTTGGCAACAAGTGTTTGGAAATCATCCTCACACTCCTTTGTCCAATTGAATGCGGCGTCTTTTCCAAGGAGGTTGCATAATGGTCTAAATATGGCAGAGAAGTTTTGTATGAACCTTCTATAAAACTGGCGTATCCAAGGAATGAGCGAATGTCCTTGGCACTTTTTGGGGTGGGTAACTTAGAGATGAGTTTGATCTTGGACTGAATAACCTCAATGCCTTTCTCAGAAACATTGTGCCCCAAAACAATATCGAATGACACCATAAAATGACATTTCTTCTAGTTAAGCACGAGGCTTTTTTCAATGCATCTTCGAAGAATGGCTTGGAGATTAAGTAAACATAAGTCGAACGAGTGTCCAAAGAAAGTCAGGTCATCCATGAAAACTTTCATATATTTCTCGACCATATCACTAAATATGCTTATCATGCACCTCTGAAACGTGGCTGAGGCATTATATAATCCAAATGGCATACGCCGAAAAACATAAGTGACAAAAGGACATGTGAATGTGGTCTTATCCTGATCTTCTAAAACAATCTCTATCTGATAATATCCCGAATACCCATCAAGAAAGCAATAGAAGGGATGATTAGCGACCCGTTCTAGGATTTGGTCAATGAATGAAAGTGAAAAATAGTCCTTGCGGGTGATAGCGTTAAGCTTGTGATAGTCAATGCACATGCGCCAACCTGTCACGACCTTTGTGGGGACGAGATCTCCTTTTTCATTTTCAACAACCGTGATTTCCGATTTATTGGGAACTACTTGAGTCGGACTAACCCACTTGCTATTTGAAACCGAATAGATGATGCCAGCATCCAACAACTTCAACACTTCATTCTTCACAAACTCCTTCATAGTTGGATTAAGTATTCTTTGTAGGTCTCATCGTGGATTAGCTCATTCTTTGAGATGAATGGGGTGGGAACAGATTAAGGGGCTAATTCCTTTTATGTCGGCAATCATCCAACCTAACGCACTTCTATACTCATGTAGCATATCAACCAATCTCTTCTTCTGTGATGCGTCAAGTTTAGATGAATCACAGAAAAATTATCATCGTCGACCAAAAATCCATGTTTGAGACCCTCATTGAATTGAGCTAATGTGAAGTTTGGGGTCCTTCAAAAGGTGGTTTTGGCTTTAGCCTATCTTGTGATAACTCTTCAAAATAGGCTGCCAAAATTGTATTCTTTTATCCTTGGGATCTTGGAAAATAACAGAAACATTCTCTACATGGTTAGAACTTTGAGGATTTTTTAGAAGGTCGTCAATAGGATCAGAATTCTTCCAAATGGGGATTTCCTCTTTGACAAGTGCATGGATCATGTAGGATTGAGCACACTCGTCATCCTCTTGTGATCGCTTAATGATGTTGAAAACATTCACCTCTAGAGTAATGTTCTCAAAAGAGATCTTTATTAGACCATTCCTACAATTAATGAGGGCGTTTGCTGTAACAAGGAAAGGTCTACCTAAAATGATGAGGATCTTGGACTCTGTGTCAACCACTGATTGGGTGTCCAGTATGATGTATTCAATGGGGTAATAAAATTTATCTATTTGTATAAGTACATCCTCAACGATACCTCGTGACCTTTTTATGGATCGATCAGCTAGCTGCAAGACTATTGAAGTGGGTTCGATTTCTCCGAGCCCTAGTTCTGAGTAAATGGAATATGACATAAGATTCACACTTGCTCCTAATTCTTACGGTGCTTGGCTGAAAAGTTGTCTCGACGTAGCAGGAAATTGTGGGACAACCATGATCTTTATACTTGGGCGGTGTCTTTTGCTCAATCACCGCACTACCTTGCTCTATCAACATTGCAATTTTCTTAACATGGTGACGTCTTTTTACGATGCATAGATCCTTGATTACTTTGACATAAGCAGGTACTCGCTTAATCACATGAAACAGAGAGAGTTTGACCTTCTCTTGTTGCAAATGTTCAAGGATCTCACCTTGGATTTTCGGTACTTTCCAAAATCAGAGTGCTTGTGGGAATGACGCTCGTACAAAAGTATTTGTCCTTCAGGTGTTTGAGCGTCTTCTTTATTACTCAAAGCAATAGAAGTGGATGGATCGAGTTACTTTTTTCTTCAAGTGGTTAAGGCATTAACTTCCTTGACATTTGGAGTAGACTTGTCTGAGGTTTCGGCCATGTGGAGTCCCTTTGGTTTTGGTGGAGTTTGAGACAAAAACTTCCTGCACTCCTGAATGGCAAATGAACGGGTCAACTTTGTAATTTGGCGTCTGATATTCTTGTTCTCTTCCAACAATTTGTTGAGAACAGATTCAAACTTGTTGTTTGTTGTGAATTTGGCATCCATGAATTTCTTCAAGGTGTCCTCAAGTGAGCTCCTCGCAGGTTGGACACTGTATTGTGGTGCCGAGTGTGCTCGTGGTAGATTAACATATTGTTCATGTTTCCATTGGCTCCCAGATGATTGTGATTGTTGGTTGGAGTCTCTCCAGCTAAAGTTGGGGTGGTTCCGCTAGCTAAGATTGTAAAAATTAGGGTAAGGTGAATAGATTTCGTATAATCCCCTAAGGCGTTACATTGCTCTTCAAAAACCCTCTCGTCTCTTCATAAGTAGCGCAGTTCTGAGCTTGATGATCCATTCCCCCACAGACAAAGCGTACATCATTAACTTTCACCTTGGCGACCGTATGGATTGCCCTACCACTTTGAGATATAAGGACTTCGAGCTGCTTGGTCAAATCTTCAACTTGCGCTTTTAGATTGTCCTCTTCCTTAAGTTGGTAGATTCCAATCGATCGGGACCTACTAGTACTTTCGGTAGCACTCGGTCCGCTCCAAGAGTGAGATTTTTCAGCTAGATCATTTGAGTACTTGATGGCTTTGTTAGGGTCCTTGTGAAGAAATTATCTACTGCTCATCATCTCGACAAATTGGCGTTCGCGTACTGTAAGTCTGTCATAGAAATAGCCAACGAGACGCCAACTTTCATAACTGTGATAGGGACAAAAATTCAATAGATCTTTAGACCGATCCTAAGCTTGGGTTAAGGTTTCACTTTCTTTCTGACAAAAAATAGTGATCTGTCGTTTAAAACGATTGGTCTTATGGTGTAGGAAGTATTTGTTGAAAAATATAGTTGTCATCTCCTCCCACAAACCCATTAACGTAGGTCAAAGAGAATATAACCAACTTTTAGCCTTATCCTTAAGGGAGAATGGAGGGAATTTCAACTTCAGAATTTACGGCGTCAGCACTACTGTGGATTAGACGAGGAGGATGGAAGATGAGACGAAGTTTTGCTAGTAAAGTCTTGAAAAACTATTATTTTTATGTGAAGAATTCAATAACAAAAAAGAAAAATATTTAAAAAATATTATTTTTGTGTGAAGAATTCAATAACAAAAAAGGTAGCGAATGTTCAAAGAATCCAATAGTTGTTTAAGCACATCAATTTCATGTTTGGTTTTGGGATAACATATGTATTTGAGTGATTTAAATTTAACTTAAAGAACAATACGATTGTTATTACTAGAAATCCAAAATCGACACTGTGCTCGTGAACTTATAATGTAGTAAAAGATTACTAATAAAATGATATAATAGATTTATGTGTAGAATTACATAAAGAAAATATGACTAAAATTATATAAAATTAACACACAGAGATGAATATGGAATAATAAAAATCACTCTAATATTTAAACATTGAAAAATAAAATAATCAAACATTTGTTGAATTGCTAAATAAATAATTTCATCTCTAACTTCGTTAATATTTTTAGCCTAAAACACATTATCATCACAAGTTCTATAGAGAAAATATGATAATAAATGAAAAACTAAGAAAATTGAATGTCTTTTTGGAGCCCTATTTATAGTCCATAAAATATCTCAAAATAAATAAAGAAGTATTTTTAATTGGATTCTCAAGCTAATTTTTGGAGATTTGAGTACTAATTCCAAGATCTTTAAAAATTTGAGTACTAATTCCAAGATCTTTAGAAATTTGAGTACTAATGTCATGATCTTTGGAGATTTGAATATTAATTCCAAGATTTTCAAAACAAGTAAGAATTAGATTCAAAATCTACAATTTAATGAGTCATGTACACCACGTATCAATTGTTTAAGTGCCTAGGAATGAATTTATGCGTCAATTTGATGACGGCATATTGCACAAATCTTTTTTTAATTGATTTGTTTATTGCCTTTCACATGTTCTTGTTAAGAAGAAAGAAATAATTATGTGTATTTGACATCTTATGTTGCTTGAGTGGGTCGGCTGTAGAGAAAAATAGAGTTGATTCGTGTTGGGCTTTTTCTTCAGTTTAATTGTTAAACTTGAAAAATTAAAGTCAAATTAATATTACTTATAAAAATGCATTTATAAAACTAAATAAACTTAAATAAATTGTTTACAATTCAAAAATAATAATTAATAAAAATCATAAAAAAACTCATTTATAATTTAAATAAATTTAATAAATACACATAATTACACATAAATTAATTATATTTTTATGTATTTATCAGTGCTCTTATCTTTTCACGTCGCATCAAATGGTGGCATATGCTCCCATTTGATAAGCACACTAGTCTTAAGTGGACCTCCACTATTGTTTAGTATGCAACAACGATTTTCGTTGAATTCCCCACTCCAAATGTTCTCCCAACACCTCCCGTAAAAGATTCACATCAGTCACTACCCTTTCACTTCCTTAAGCAAGGAAACATGAAAAAATTGGATGAACCTTGGACGTTCTCCGGTAACACCAATCTATACACCACATTCCCAATATTTTAAATGGACCAAACTACCGAGATGCAAGCATTATATTCATCTTTCTAGATAATTTTTTTTTATCTATTTTGAGTTGAATGCGATGCAAGATGAGATAAGATCATTGCATGAGAACCATACTTATGAGTTGATTTAGCTTCCAAAGGAGAGATAGGTATCAAAGAAACAACGGGTTCTATAGTGACCGATAATATGACTGGGAAATTTGTGAATTCACCTTCTAAGAGAAAGGTTGAGAAGACGCAGAAGATTTCTGGTTCTCAAGTGAAGTTCAAGTTGGGATCTGAGAGTATATCAGAGCAGATGAGTCAGCCTATTATAGATGTTCAGCCACCAGTTTCAGTTTCACGTCAGAATAGTATCGTCAAAGTTAGAATCATGTGGAAGATTAAACCTCTAGGACGATATGATGAAACAGTGAGTTATGTGTTTAATGTGTTCAAAGGTAACAATTCCTGTGTGAGGTCTTGCAATTCAGAGCAACAACTGTGATAGCTCAGTGATAGTCATAACGCTATCTAGCTCTTCAAGAATTCGTCATTTTATTCGAGATCCAAAGCATATTGATGTGAGGTAATATTGGGTTTGAGACTTGCTCAAGACAAAGCAGTTGTACTAGGTGAAAGTGCGCACTAGTGAGAACAGTTCAGATATATTGACTTAGGCTTTGCCGAAGGTGAAACTCAAGGACCCACGCAAAAAAAAAAAATATATAGACCTTAAGGTCTCCATTTGCTGCAAAAACGGAGGGCGCCTACTCTCCATTTAATGCGAAGAAGGAGAGAAATAGTGAGTATTTTTTGAAGGAAAAGAAAAGAAAGAGTGTGAGAGAAAAATAGGTGGGTGTTTTTGTGCACGTTGTGAATTCTAAGAGTGGTGATTTCTTTTAGTGAATATTTTCTAAAATATTCGATATCTAGAAAAATATTGTAAATCCTATTTTTCATAGTGAGATCTTTCTAGATTCGGTCCCCGTGATTTTTTTCCGATTTAGGTTTTCATATAAAATTCTCGGTATTTATTCCATTATTATTTCTCTTACTCGTTGGCCGTTATAATCTTATAGTGTGAAAAAATATTCCTAATATTTTTCGGATTACATCTACTATCATTTATCGTACCGCTTGGTTAGTGGTGTGATTGTACTAGATAAGTAAACTTTGTCTAGGAGACTGTAGTTTAATTGTACCGTTTATGTCCTTCCAGACTTTTTTGAAAACTTACTTAGAAAAATAATTTTGTTTAATGAGACTGTCAAGAGCGGTCTTTTCTAAGAATTAACCTGATCAGTACTATCTACGTTTTATAGCGATGATATTATCATTTTTGTTCTAGCCGATTTTCTTTATTTTTCCCAACAATCTATATGGCTGAATTTTAAGCCATACAATGTCACCCTCTTTGAACTCCACAGCCCTCCCCTTGTTGGCAAATTCCATCTTATGAACTTGAGTTTTTCTCAATTGAAACTTCAACTAAGCATGACAGTCTATTTCAAACAATAGACTTTAATGGCATTTCTAAACTAAGAATGATGAATGGATCTCTCTTATAGACATCCTTAAATGGAAACTTTTTAATAGCTGAATGATATGATAAATTATACCAAAATTCAGTCCATGACAACCACTTAAATCACCCTATGGGTCTATCTATCATAAAACATCGTAAGTAAGTTTCAATCATCCTACTCACAGTTCTGGTTGCCCATCCGATCGAGGGTGATTGGCAAAACTGAATTTTAATGTAAAACTATATAATCAGAACAATTTCTGTCAAAATAAGCTAACAAAATCTTTTATACTGATCATTACTTTATATTTAAGCATGCCATGTAAAAGAAAAATGTTATTGAAAGATGCATCAACTACTTTTTGAACATTATATTGATGATGTATGTCAATAAAATGAGCATACTTAATCAAACTATCCACTCACAATCTACCACAACAAAAAATTGTATATATTCCCTCCGACAACTCTGTTGCTACTCTCTTGAAAGTATTAGTGATTCCAGCATGACCATCAACAGGATTAGAGTGTGACAACGCCAAAAATTTTGAGAAGAAAGTCAAATTTTGAGAAACCACTTTTATGGAATTGAAAAATGGTTGATTATTGATAAGCAAAAAATTCTAGCTTAGATTCCTTTTTTCCACTGGCTCTGTTACAATCATTTTCCTCCTACAATTCTAGTGGGATAATTACATAATTTTTGCCAACTCCACATATCTGCAGCCACAAAATCTTTTGTACAGGTCATACGTCACGATGTTCTCACTTTCAGGTTTATACTAGACTTCAAAATCATATCCTAAAATCTTTGTCAACCATATCTGATGTTCTATAGTAACAGTCCATTGTTCTAGCAAAAGTTTTAAACTCTTTTGATCCAAGTGAATAATAAAATGATTGCCCAACAAATATGATCTCTTTTTTTAAAAACTAGCACAATTGCCATCAATTCTCTTTCGTATACTTACTTTAATTTGTATTGCCTAAACTGTTGTTGGTTGAAGAAAGCGATAGGTTTTTGATTTTACATCAACACTTCTCCCAAACCCATTCCATGGTCAATTAATTTCAACCACAAGAAAATTCCAAAATCGACAATGTGCACATGGCCTTCTCAAGTTATAAGAAACCTGTCTCTGCATCTAAAGTCCAGCAAAATCTGTCTTTTTTTAAGCTGCTTGACTAATGGCAAGACAATATGTAAATGCAAATATTGTTGACATTGGTTTTTTTGGCAATTAGCAATTATGGAAGGTTGTTTCTTGAAAATCAAGAAGTTTCAGGTACAATAAAGGAAGTTGCTTAGAAATCAAGTTATTATTATGGTATTACGACATTATAGGAATTTATTATTTTTGAAAGCCGATTTGAAAATTGTGATAAGATATAAGATCACAACAATATTAAGATTCATCCCTAATTCTTTCGAAGATTAATTTAGAAGGTGTAATACAAGGAAGGTAGTTTTTTGGGGATCAAGAAACTAATCAACAATCGGTTTTGGAAGAAGATTACGATGCTGTTATGCTGGATTATGGCAAGATGCTGGATTATGGCAAGATACGAGATCACAGCACTTTTGGGATTCGTTCCTAATCAGTTCCGGATTCGTTCAAGATTCGTTACTCAGACTTTCCATAAATGTCGCAGCTAGTGTCACATATCTGAATTTTATAGAATTCAGTTTTCTAAATCTGTGCAAGTTGTTTAGAGATTATTCTGGAGAAAATAACTTAAAGAATTGATGCATATTGTCCCTCTCACGCTGATGAGTGCGGATTATTCATTCTTTATCTTTATTTTGTGCCGCGAAGCGATCGTTCTTTCTTCACCACGGTTTCGTGGTGTAAGTTATTATTCATCCGGTTTGTAATAAACTGTGTACACACTCTATATTTGGCTGGATTTCATTACTTTCAGAGTGTGTTGATTATTGCATCTGAAGACAATGGCTAGTGTTGTAGACGGTGTCAAAGGTGTGTTTATTGTAATCTTCGTTGAAACTCAGTCTAGGGAGGAGATTGCCTGGAACTCAAGAGGAGTTCTGATCTTGGGCAAGGGAATCTTGCCATATACAGATTCCGGGAGGGATCTATCTCAAAAAGAGGAGAGCTTGCAAAAATAGATTCACTGAAGATGT
>JAJTVC010000489.1:2171-15340 GCA_022433055.1 Begonia peltatifolia | reverse complement strand
TCACTTGACCTTGCCCCCCCCCTAGACTCCAGTCGTGTAGTGTAGCAAGACTAACAAGTGGTCGAGTGAATTTATGAACGAGCAACTTTCAATACCATTCTCTTTTTTGATTCTTCCTCCACTAACCTCTTTTTTATATAAGGCGAATGGAGTCTAATAAACTCTTTCTTGGCTAGTGTAGTAGACTCCATTATAGGTCATTCGGAACGGCTCCGTATAGTTCGATTTTCTTTTTGGGCGTAACCCTAATGAGGTAAGGCCCTCGCCTCGGGAAAAACTAGGAAAAACAAGTTCCAGAGGCTCATATCGATTTGGGTTTTTCTGCACCATATTTGGATCTGCTTCTTCTTCGATCCGGAATTCCCAGCAAATCCTTGACTCCTCGAATACAATGGGATTTCACACCTGGCGAATCTTTCACTCTACCTCCTCTTATTAAGACCATAGAATGTTCCTGCGAATTATGACCTTCGCCCGGAATGTGAGCAAATATATCATGTCGATTGCTCAACCGTACTTTGGCTATCTTACGTGGAGCGGAATTTGGTTTTTTCGGTGTTCTCGTTGAAACACGCGGGCGTACTCCTTGCTTCTGGGGACATTGATCCGAAGCTCGAGTACGGTCCGTGCGCCGTTTTTCTTCTCTACCATGACGAATCAATTGATTTAATGTAGGCATCGCTCTTTCCTCTGTCCTTCCCCCCTCTTTTTGCCCTATCACTAGTGTAGTGATTACTCCCGATCCGAAGCACCCCTTTTCCATTCATAGAGAAATCCAATCGTCAAAATCAATAAAAAGGCCATCATGGCCCAAGATCCAAACAGATCAATCTTGTTGAGAGGTACTGCCCAAGGAAAGGAAAAGGTGACTTCCGGATCAAGGATAATAAATAAAATGGAAACAAGATAAAATCGTATATCGAAACGACTTCTGGCATCACCGGAAGGATCGAAACCACATTCATAGGCCGACAATTTTTCTGGATAGGTTGAACTATTGGAAGCAAATAGAAAAGGAACACAGAGTGGGATCAAAGAAACTAGCGGACTGATCACTAAATAGATACAAATAGGTGCAAATTCAGACATCACCACACCACACACAGCCCACTTTTGGGTCGTTCGCTCGAGCGGCATACCGGAAAAAAAAAGTCCAAGACCAAGACACCGAACAAATTCCCTAGGACTGCTATAACTCGCATGATATAAAACAAAAAATCACTTATTTCGGTCACTCATTGACCAGAAGTTCAATCCATAAACACGCGCTACCATCAAAGCAGGGACAGGGACCGGCTCGACAAAACGTATCATAGTTCGTCTTCGTGAAGGAAGACTTCCTGTTCGGCGAGAAAGTCTTCGGTTGTTTTTGAATTCTCGTTTAGAAGAGCCTTACAGGCATAGGACACCTGTTGAGGTGTCTTTTCGTCCAAGAAAACTGCGGCTGCCACTTCTCACTTCTATCTATATAGAAATGGTCGGGTACCTGGATTCCCTTCGACTGGACAGACTGCTCTTTCTTTAAAGAGTCGGTAATCTCGTTCGAGCTTGTCTACTGCTTTTAGCATTTTTCTTTCTTCTTTTGCTTGCTTATCAAGCTCGTCCCAGAGGTCGTCTTGTGTGATCTCTTTATTTGGATTAAGATCCACCCCTCCAGTGATCATATAGCTAATTAGAGAACCAGCAAAAGCATCACAAAAACAACTACTAAAGTGAGTTCCTAAGTAGACGCGCAAAAAAGCAAACAAATAGGAAAGAAATGAAAAAGAGAATGAATACATAAATGAGAAAGACAAATCGAAAACCCATTTGTTTTTTCAAACGCAAACCCTATTAGCCGAAACAAAAAGATCAAGCCTAAGAGATGTACTGCAAAAAGCACGATATAAATTCCAATTACCTCTGATCCTAGAACCCTAATGGATTAGCCGAAACAAACAGCTACGGAACCCGAGCGGAGACAAAAAAAATGCGATTAGTCGCTTCACTTGGTGACCTTCGCCCTTACTAAACCGACTTGAATCTGAACTACGATTCAGATCAAGTCTTACCGAAATTGGATTTCCTTTTCGTGCCATATGCGCTTAGACTTTCCCACTGCAAATACTAGCTTGGCCCCCGTTTTTTTCCCTGTCCAATATTTGTTCTCGAAAGTCTTCGTTTCCGTGTAGAAGCAAACTCTCCGAATTTATGACCAACCTTTCCTTCAGTGATCTTACAACGAACATAAGTCTTTCCATTGTAAATTCGTACGGAGCAATTAACGAATTCCGGCAAAATCGAAGATCTACGTGACCAAATTTTCCTGTTCAAAAGAGGATCTCTCTTCTTTTTCATTCTCAACAGGAATGCATCAACAAAACTGCCCTTCCATATAGATCGTCGTGGCATGAACTCAGAATTTTTTCGCTTCGATTCAGCCCCTACTTCAATTGAAATTAAGGGCTTGCTCCTACTCCTACTCAGTCCTTTCCTTCCCTTCTCTTCTATATAGCTCGTCGTTGGTCCTTGTCCTTCGCCCCTATTAAGATAAGGGTGGTCATTGTATAGTGAGAAAGCTCACCCCCTCTTCCGCTTTCAGTTGGTTAGTTAGTAACCTCCCTCTTTCCTCTATTCTCGAGACCGGTATATCAAAAGATCTAGTCATCGACCTCATTGAAAGCTCTATCTACTTCTACCCTTTAGGAAATTCGAATAGGGAAATAGTTTCAATTCGAATATTCGTCTTTCAACTATTTGATCTTACCATAATTTCGAGTCTTCATCTATCTGGTGTTTCATCCATTACTAGAAGCTTTGGAAAGGATCCTTGACTGGAAAAGACTTCCATAGCAAGAACAAAGAGATAGGGGTGGATCACTATTCTATTCTTCTTTGAGAAAGCAGTTGAAGTTTCTCTGCTTTCTTTCCTTTCCTATTGCTTTCTTTCCTTTACTATCTGCGAGTATTGAAGCTATTCCTTTGAGTCAACCTATTTGATTTGTTGCTTTTGGTCTAATTCTCTTTTTTCTCTCTTTTTGTATTGTAACGATAATGAATATATATTGGTACTTAGCTTAGAGCCCTGAGCTCCGGAAGAACACCAAACTGCGAGAAGCCCTCTTCGACCCGATTCTTTGATTTCGAGAATCTATGTCAGAATGAGACGCTGACACTTGGTTGCTATTGCTAGCATGAACATGCGGTAGACTTCTCGGAGAGTAAGGCGGCTATGGCTTCATTTGCCAAATCCGAGGGCTTTAGCTTTAGCCGAAAGTCTTCTATTTTCCCTGTTCTTTCATATTCCATTTCATAAGCTCTTGTTTCAGTTACAGATCCAGTAACTAGAACTCTTGAATTAGTTACAGGAGATGAAACTACAGTCACCTTTCCATCAACCCCACAGGAGCATCAATATCGGTTCCGGCTGGTTCAATAGTATCGGCAGCGCCACTCACGGATCTCTCAGTGGTTCCTATTCCATTATCAAGGCAAGGTAAACCGAGCCGAAAGGGAAGGAAAGGTGAGGATATAGAATGACTACAATGACAGCGATCGAAGATGCAAGAATTCTGGTCCTTGCTACCTTGTCTTTGTCCTTTGGGTTCTTGGGGACTGAATCTCCTCCTTATCCTACTGAGAGCTTCTCTTTCTTTCTCCTTCAAGCACTTGAGTGCCTCTTCACCAAGTGTGAAGTCGTTTGTCAAAAAACCTGTTCGCATCTATATGTGATGAGGTTGACCTATTTGGAGCCTTCGTCTTTAGAGAGTGTAGATCCGATTTCTCTTCCCCCATGGCTTCGTGCCAAGTATCATAGGGGACCCGGATTCGAATCCTCTTCTTTCTTTTGAGATCTTAGCACAGTTTTGTGGCTAATGGCCTCTTCCTCTTTGGCAAGTAGGTCTCTCGAGCTTTGACTGTAGTAGGCTCCTAGCTACTGCGTCATATTGTAGACCCTCTTTGATCCTATCAGAAAGGGTGCTCCTAAACTGGCTCACATCAGTTATCTCCTGTAGCTTCAAGCTCACAAGCTCTGCTTTCCGACTTAACGCATCAGCCACTAGATGTCCTGGCTTATACTCGATACACATATCGAACTCAGCCAAGAAGTCTTGCCACCTTGCTGCTTGCTTAGGGCTGAGCTTCTTCTGTGTTTGGAAATAGCGGGTGGCTCCGTTCGGACAACGCCGAGCAGATAGTGTCTCCAAGTGCGTAGACAGTATACTATGGCGGTTCTCTCCTTTTCTTGTACTGTGTATTTCCGCTCGGTCTCATTGAGCTTACGGCTCTTATAGGCGATTAGGTGCCCTCTTGCTTGCATAAGAACTCCACCGATGGCATAGTCCGAAGCATCGGTATCTATCTCGAACGGCTTAGCATGATCCGGAAAGGCCAGCACCGGACATTACTAATCAATGCATGATGTCTCTCTTTAAGTCCTCAAAGGCCTCTTGACATTATATCGTCCAATGCCATGGATTGCTTTCGCGGCAGAGTGAACGGCCTTGATGCGGCTGGTGTCCCTTTCTGTTTTCAGCCCCAAGCGCTTGACTTTCCCCTCGGATATGCAGTTCTGGGTTGCTCCTGTATCAACAAGGGCCTATGCCCGTTCCTCCCCCATTGTGTTGCGATTGATTGAGTCCTTTCGGGCAAAAAGCTTCTTTATTAAGGCTCTTCCTCGGCTAACTATTCGTCTTTTGGGCGCTTTTGATTTGAATTTATAGGATATGGGGGGCACTTTTGAGAAGACTCTTATGGAGACTTATACAAATCAAACTACAGGGTCTATAAGTGAATCCACTTCCCAGGAGGTTCTTTCAGGGGTCAAAAGACTTCTACTGAGAGTCCGTTTAGTACTTAGACTCTCCCTATTGAAACTGTCTTGCTTGGATAAAAACTAACAACTTCCATTGAATATCAAACCCCAGGGGGGAACTAGCTCAGAAGAAGGATAAGGGGATTGATTTGGAGTACCAGAAGCATCCCAAAAACAACCTTGTAGTATCAGTACCTATCTAAAGGAGGGATTACAAGAAGCCCAGCTAGAGGATCTTCTCATTATAGATCGCTCGAAGCGAAGAAAGAACCAAGAGAGCAGTAACTGGCGATTGCATTTCACTTTGGAAAAAACCTTCACTTAAAGTGAAAGATCTTACCAACAAGACTTTCGTACTAAGATGCAAGCTCGATTGAAATTAGGCTTTCACCCACCCTCTAGGTTACCTTAACTGAACCCAATCCCATCCTTCTCTTCGATCCGTGCTATTAACGAATTACCACTTATTCTGTGCAAAATCAGTGGTTGAGATCCTCTAGCCTTCCACTCCTGACTCTGGAGCAGGAGCAGCGGATTCGCCTACTTCAAAGTCTTAAGTCAATCCGGATTGACTATATCTTTCCTTCAAGCAAGGCTGACTTCATTAGCTATAGGTAGACTGAACACAAACCCAATCGTACAAGCAAACAGATGACTAAAAGCGCTTACTAAGCACAGTCCCGGAAATTCCACTACAGGAAAGCAGGTTCAATTGAATCCTTTCCATCTGAAATAGCAGAAAGTCAAGTAAATGAAAGAACTTCAATACCTCCAACGGAATAAGTCAAATCCATAGTTGCAGTTGATGCTAGAAGAAGAGTTTGATCTTGACTCAGAAGGAAGGCTAGCTATATGATTCAGAAATCCATTTAGGACTCGCCTAAGTTGACCATAGAAAACTCAAAGTTCCGGATGTTATCGTTTCACTTCGAGCTCAGAAGGTTCGCACGTGGGTTCCATAGATGCCAGATTCGTTTCCGATATGCGCTTCCCTTCCATCCGACTACACTGGACTCATCCTAACGCAAGGGGCCACCCGCCATTCCCCTTGCCCCTCTCACTCCCTAAGGCCTCTTTTTTCTCCTAAGAAATGAGAGGGCCCCACCTAACAATGGATCGGAATACGGATGAGATCAAAAAGGCCATCATTGGGGCAAACAATGCAATAGCTTCGGTTAGAGCAAAGCCCAAAATGGCATAACCAAATGATTGTTTAGCCAATGATGGATTTCGGGCCACGGAATGGATCAAAGAACTGAAGACGTTTCCAATACCGACAGCAGCTCCCGCTGAAGCAATTGTAGCAGCTCCGGCACCCATTGATTTTGCACCTTCTAACATGAAAAAGAAAAAATGCTCGTCACGCTTTTTGATTCACGATTTTTGGTTATGGATTTCTCCCTATAAAGCAAAGTCTTCCCCTCGTTCCTTTTTTTTTTTCTTGGGCGAATGCTATGCATTCTTTTCGATCTTGTACTCTCCCTCTATAGCAAAGGGGAGCGGCACACTGAACACCAACCCAATCTCGATGATAGAAAGATCCAACTTGGACGAATACTAAGCCTCTTCCTGACGCGTTTCGGCGCCCTGCCTTGTCCACTGAGGCTCCTACGTTTGCTGTCTTTCTATACGAAGAAGAACCTGTCTCTTTATTGACGATACCACTCGACCTTTCTTACCCTATCCTTTCTTACCGGGATGATACGATTCAAAGAGACAAGAGGGCATTCGTGCAGCCTATTCTTGCAGCGGATTCTCGGCATCTAGGGTTCCGGCTTTAACTAATTCAATAGTTAGATCAGTCAGTTCCGATTCGGTTAGTTACTAATGCCTAACTAAGATAGATGGGGAACTTCTCTCCTATAAAGAGAATCTTATTTGCACGAGCTTCTGTACTATAAGCCTATCTTCTCCCCGAAAAGAGACTTCTTAATAATAAAGAAAACATGTGTTAAGCATAGTACACTTTTTCGATTGTTCTTTGGCGGGGAATAAAGAGTCCTTAGATGCCACCAATGCTAGCCAAGGCTTTATCTTATCTCATCTTGGCCAATTTTGCCCTATATGTGCATCACTGCTCCGGCATAGAGAATGCAAGATTCCGTCCGAGTTGATTGAGGAAAGAATGACTCGATGAGGAATAGGAATCTAAAAGGAGCGCAGCGATGCCAAATTCAAGAAACTCAACTCGTTGAAGGGAAATGAGTGACTCCTTCTGCATGGAGATAAGAATTCCGAGTTATTGGCCCGCCTCGCTGCATGCTCTTTTCTACTTGAACCTCTAACTCTAACTGAGCTCGGTTAGTGAGTTGCCTAGCCTAGTCTTTTCGAGATGAAGGATGAAGTTCTCTTTCTGGGGAGAGTCACTAAGTAAGGCCAGTCTATTAGGTGATCTGGAAGAGAAAGTGCTCAAAAAAGAACAACTCTTTTCTTCATATTATAAAGAAAGATGGTCTTGTTCAGCTGTCTTTCTCCTTGCCTTGGGTGGATTGGTTTTCATAGCCCTACCCAGGCGGCATTACCGGTCGAATAAGCAGTGATTCCTGCTCGGTACTTGCTATAGAAGAAGCAGCTGTTAGCTTGAACGGGCCCAAAACATACTGTCACTTCATGGGTTAGCTCTTCAAATGTTGAAGAAAGAATAACAAAAACGGAAGAATTGGACAAATAAAGACTGTTTACTGTTTTCGCGCCTTAATCAATAGGTAAGATAACCACTAGCCGGCAAAAGACCCTACTATCCATAGGGGATGCAAGAAGGGTCAGGTCAAGGCAGGAAGGAGCCATAACCATACGATCGAGTGATCGAACTACCTGGCCACCAAAAAACTAGGCTTTGTATCATGAAGTTTTGTTCTTCTATGCTCCTATCTCTCGGCAAAGGCAATGAATTCCTTAGCCTTTGATTAGGCTCGCGACACAGGCTCTGAAAGAGCTTCATCGGAATCCACCTTAGATGTTGACGATCGAATAGACCTTCTTTCACACGATCGAGCGAGAGCCTTTCCAGATCTTCTTGCAACGGCTTTAAGCAGACTCCCCTCCATCTATATCTATAGGCGCTAAGCCCATCTCGTTGACTGGTTCAATGCCACTGATAGATACAACAAGGAGAGAATAGAGAAAGTGGATCTCAGCTTCTAGCTTTTGCTGAGCTCGGCATAACGAGTTTTTGACTAATGAAAAAGGTGATGAAAAAGAAGAAATTACAACCAACGAAGCCAAGGAAGTACTACGCAAGGTGTCTACGCTGGCTCCATATCTCCTTCAATCCTAAACCCGGGATCTCCATCCATACTCGATTTGCCGGTTCACCCGCCCAAGACCCTACTTACACCCTTGAATTGGAAGAAAAGAGGAAGTCGTCCTGCCCAGAATGCACTCGGCTCTCGTCCCTATTCGTTTAATTGCCCAACCCGCTAAGATCGAAAGAGACCCGCTATCGATGAAAGTCCTATCTACCTAAGGCTGCCTTACTAACTGAGTCCCGATCGATATGATCACTACTATTATATAAGGCAAAGACGCGATCTCTTAATTCTCTTTTTTCATCTTATTAGATTCTTAGGGTCTGCTTGGCATCCCGGTTAGGACAGATTGGGTAGTTCGGGCCGTATTGTATTGAATTCATCCACTTTGAAGCTTCTCCTTTCCTATTCTTTTTTTGATCAAATGAGGAATCCTGCGCAAGCTTCGACTCAGTCGCAGCCGCACCGACCAATCTTTCTGAAAAAAGGGTGGTCCCATTACGGCTTTTGGATTGGGAGTCTCTAGAAGCCTTCCAGTTGGGATGTCCCAGGGACTCTAACTAAGAAATAGCCCAATTCTAGATTTGGAAATAAACAACCGGTTCAATAAGCGTACTTTAAGTCGATCGCGGAGAGGTACCTAGTTGAATAGAACGGAGAGAGTGAAAAGGTTGAAGAATCAATAGGAAAAGTCATGATGTAGCGGCTGTTCATCCTCATTCCTTAGCGGGAATGCAGAGGAGATCGAAAGATTAGTAATTAGTAGGAGGTATAGTCAAGTAAGGCGGCCTTTACTCAACATTAGTGGAGTGCAGCTCGTGAGAACCTGAGGTTAGTGAAGAACCAGAAGAATAAGATAATCAATCCGCTTTCAATTAGATAAATAAGGGGCTAATACTTGGTCCCGGTAGGCCCAGGATTCAAATGCAAATAGTAGCTTCAATAGAATACATACAATGGTAAGCTCTGAGGAACTCTTGATTGAGGGGCGAAAGAAGACTCTTTTATCCCGAAATCCGTTTAAGCTCGAAAAGTGACTTTCAGTTTAAGCTAGGCAACTCACTAAGCGAAGAAGAAGTCTTGTCGGAATAAGCCCTTCTCATTGAAAGAATCACACACTGCTGCCCTTCCAATCACCCTCCACCGCACGAGCCCGCCCTTGGCTTCATAGCTGTGAAATAACGCATCAATTGCCTGAAGAGAATCTCTTTTTGGAGGTGAAGCGATTTAGCAAATAGCTTATCCAGTAGCTGGTGAAATCTATCTATCTGTGAGCGAGGAGGCCTAGCCTATTTGTTTGACTCCGGAAAGACGGGATGCCAAACAAGCACATCTTCCTCAATTTGCAGGGCCCATAAGAACCATATTCAGAGCATATTCTGATTCAATTGCACTAACAGCTCCAATAGCCCGGTGGTAATGCCGTTGCTTCTGATCTCTCTGCTCTTGCTAGCAATGACATTTGAGGAAAGACTCCTTTAGACCGGGTACATTAACATTCACCGGAAATAGTAACAAAAAGGCATTCTGTTGAAAGTTTTCAGTAATCGTCTGCATTTATTCATAATATTCGTAAGATGAAATCGGGCTTTATGCCATCTTATTCATTCAGTTTGAGGAGAACAGAAAGTGCATTATTCTTCACAATAGGGCCCTCATTTGACTGGGTTTAGGCGGAGAGCGTCTAATAAGCGGCCTTTCTTCCGAAACATCTAGGGTATTCGTACTAAGAGCGGATTCATCCACATATGGAATTCCCCTGTGCATAGGATTTGTCCTAACATTAGTAACCATACCTGCTCGCGGTGGATGTTTTTCATGAATGCCTCTGCAAGTTGGGAAGCCGGCGACTCATAGGCGTGGGAAGCGATTTCAATAAAGTCTACGAGATTTGAATCGATCCCACACCTGGCCTCAAGGCAGATGAAAGACCAGGCAAAAAAGGCCATAAACTATACCCGGCTCCTGGCCAACCAACATAGCCGAATTAGCATCGATTGAATCACAAATTGACGTAGTAGCGATCGAAAAAGCTGTGAATAGGGCTTCAGTTCTTATTTTCCCAAAGTGGTTCAGTGGGGGGAAGCCGATAAAGAAGCTCAAACCAGGCTCAAGGGAAAGAGATGAATGGATAAGAACGAGCCCAGGTGCCATCCTAAAGTATGATTAGGATGATGCTTGAACTGGATCCATCCTATAAAGGGAGTTCCACCGGGGGTTGCGTTGTTTCTACTATATAATGATTGATTGCTAGCAGTGAAAATAGAATGATGCTGTTAGCTCGAGTGAAGTACCGAGGTTCGAGCAAATCTAGTGGGGGCAAGGATCTCTGAACCGGACTTTCCAAAGACCAAGACAGCAATGCTGATAGTAAAGCGATACCAGAGATATAGATAGAGAGATACCGGATAGATAGCGAGAGAGCGAAGATCAGAGAGAGACTTGGATTCTAACCAATGCCAAGACCGGATATAGAGATAGAGCCAAGACCAGAGATAGATGCTGGGATAGGCTATTCTCAAACAGAAAGTCAGAGAAGAACGATCGAGAAGGATAGGGTGTCAATATTGTGGGGGGCATGCAAGGGCTTTGGTCACATGTTCAATCCCAGCAGACAATTTCTTATAAGCTTCCCAGGAAGCATAGAGAGAAAGGAAAGCATAGAGAGAAAGGAAGCGGTACAAGCGAAGGTAAAGCGATTGTCATAACAGGAACTGGAACTCCTACTTGCCCTGCTACTAATAATATTCTATAGGATTGCACACGTGTACCTTACTATCAGAGTCCAAATAAATCAGAATAATACCCTCGTGATTTCACCCACTGGTGGCATACCACCAAAGCTTATATCTGACCTATGATTTCCATCATCATAAATGATTGGGAGAAAAGATGAAATGAGTTTCTAAACTGAACCATCTCGGCTTAACCTTATCTAAAATGAGACTGATTGGAATAATCCTTAATGAAGCCATTAAGTAAAGCCTGTACAGTCTATCCACCTTTCCCATTTGTTTAAGACTGTAATAAAAGGAATCCACCTTATTTTCGAATCGGTAACCATCGCAAGCGACCATAAGAAAGACGAAATAACATTAGGGAGAATCCCATTAACACCAATACATCCTCTTTATCTGGCATAAACACATAAATCATATCAGGATCAGAGCCAGTCCAAAGGAGCGAACAAGCCGCCGGATGAAGTGCAGAGCCTTGCGCAAACGCGTACCAGACTGTACAACCTATGCCCAAGCTGACCAGAACCAAGAAACGACCATACCTACCGTCATAATAAGTAATTACCTCCACCAAGATTTGAGTAAACCTCCCCTACTGAAAAGGAGCAAACCACGCAAACCTGCACCGGAACTGCTAAAAGAAAACAACGATTGGGCTGAAAGAGGTCTGCTATTATAAGATAAACCAAGAGAATGACTTCAAAAAGACAACCGGATTCAGGTCACTTCAATTCTTGATGTAAGAAGTGAGTTATTCTTTCTTCTTTTTGAATAACAGGAAGAAAGCGAAAACCAATCCCCATACGTTAGATTATTAGAGCGACTGGAATGATGATGAATCCTTCATATTAATAGCCTAAGAGGGAGCTCTATAATAGACTGGCTCAAAAGAGAATGTGTCCAACTGCGTAAGAAACGATGAAAGGTACCACGATAACCATAAGACGAAGGTTGCACTAGACTCGTAGAAGAAGATGAAGACGAAGAACCACCAGTGTCGTCCTCCAAAGAAAGCTCGTCGAAGTCCTTACATAGAGCAAACATTTGTAGGTTCTCTATCTCATATAAAAAATGGTACCATGATTTCTTATCCTCCTTATTATTTCAGTTTGAAGTCACCTTAACCGGCAAATATATCTATAAATTCTTGACTAAGAAATTGATAGAATTAGCGAAGGAATTTGAGGAAAATACTCCACTTGCCTTGGATATATGACTTTTGAGTTGTTTCAGAGGCGGATAGCTTGGCACCTGGAGATATAGGCGTTGCGCAGGGCAGGATGGACGAGATCAGAATTCAATTAAGAGTATACTTTGTTTGGGTGGTTAGGCGAAGTCCAGAGGTGGAGCGAGATACCTCCATGCCGAGAAAATCAAGTAATGCAGCGGATGAAAGAAAAAAATGGGTTGTCCCTCGAATAAAAGAGAAGAATCATTCCCGGTGAGAATGTTGTCGTCAACGTATAAAAGAAGGATGAGGCAACGACCATGACATCGACAAACAAAGATGGAAGAATCAGCACGGCAACAGTGGAACCCTTTATCATAAATGAAGCAGTGAGAAACGAGCTCAATTTCTGAAAGCATGCCCCCTTCTTAGCTCTTGGTGCCTGCTTTAGCTTGTCGGAGGCCGCGTAATGTAAATAGCTTTCTTGAGCTTGTATACCAGATTCCTAGGAGAAGAGAAGCCTGGAGTTGGAGGAGGCTGAATAGAAACTTCTTCTTGGGCCTTCCCTTATGTTGTTGAAAGGCATTCTTCAGAAATAAGGGCCACTTTTTGATTGCAGCCAAGGCAAGAATGCCACGAATGGTGGTCATTTTAGCAACCTGGGGCAAATGTTTCCCCTATCTTTATCTTGACTTGACTTGAAATTCAAGGGGTTCGACTACAAATTCTTGAAGGAATCCTTTAGTTACTAATCTAGCTTTGTATCTCTCTACCGAGCCATCTGCTTTGCTTTATGCTTGATCTTGTAAATCTACTTCACTATTTAGGGGGGCATTTGAGCCGGGGCTTGTTTCCCTGCAGGCAATGAGACTCAGTCTTCTTCTTTTTTTCCTTCTTCCTGCATAGCATAGCATCTCTCCAGCAAGAATGATTGAAGGCTTCAGCAAATGATTCAGGTCTTTAGAGATAAGGCGAAGATTGACCACCATAGATCCTTGGAGGTAAGCTCCTTTTTTTGAGTTTGAGTAAGGCCGGGAAAACAATTCTTAAGATAAGATCCAAATCCTTCAACGGGATAAGAAACTTGAGAGGATCGACGAACCTGAGAGAGGGATCCAGAATCTGAGGAAGCGACCAACTGGAAGGGAAGCAATTGGGCTAGACTGCTGATCTTCTGGAGTAGTCCTAGCCTGGGAAACATAATGTAATCGCCGCCGAGA
>JAJTVC010000469.1:0-13707 GCA_022433055.1 Begonia peltatifolia | reverse complement strand
TAAATCAATCGTAGATCAAATATAATCTGATCAGATTTTTCAGATCTACTTATATTCAAATTTCAAAAATCTGATTTGATAGTTTGTTGAATAATCAACTTCAATTTAAATTTGAAGATCAAATCTCATCCGATGAGATTCTTCAAATTTAATTTAAATCCCTTTAAAACAATCTCATCTAATGAGATATTTTATTTTGAATTCAAAATATTAAAAACTATTTATATATTTTGAATCATAATATATTCATTTGAGTGTTTATAAATGATTAATCATAATTAATCATTTACATATTTATTCTTATAACATAGAAATTAAATAGTAATATAAGATAACAGAGGGACCGATGGATCTATAGTCCTACGCTCCAATAATATTTGTTAATTAATATAAACTCTTTATATTAAATAACACAATTATTAACTCTAGAGTAATTCCACTAAATGCCTAGAGTTGCACTCTTAGAATTATAGAGTATATTTACTCAAAGTAATGTCCATTGATATAGACATTACATATGTATTAATCCTCCATTAAGATTCGTAATAGAGCTAGGTATAAGATCTGTTAACCTCTCATATTACATCTTTATCCTTGACTACCATTAGTTCTTAATTGAATAATTAATTCATAACATTTATAAATTGCGCGCTAATTATTCAATCCCTGAACTAACAAACAAGGGAATCTTGTATTATAGATTTCATTATATCAATGTTAGCATTCCCAACTACTCATTTAGTTTATTCTCCAAATACAAGGTTTATGTAATGTAACTCATACAAAACTTTACCGAGTAAATCAAATAATAAATTGAAATGAAATAGGAATCTACTAAATATAATTAATTAAGATCATACATATATGACCATCATTATGATAAAATTAATTGTTCTTTATTTAACGGATATTATAAGAACAATATAATTTCATCTGGTCCAGTCCTATATAATCATATTATATAAAGTACAATCATTTTATGTCACTACATATATAATCGGGATATGACTATACGTTCTCAACGAAGTGAACTGTATTTATGATTTTATTAATTTGAAGATCCTATACTTCAAATATAATTCATGGACTAATGTGATTATTTCTTTTTAAATTTAATCTCACATATATCAATATATATGTAAATTTAAAATTGAAAAAATAATCAAGGATTTTTCTTTGAATTTATAAAGCATATCAAATAATGCAAACATAAAAATTAATTATAAAAGTTATTCACTAATTACAGCAAAAAAATGTTTATAACATTTGCTTGTTGGGCACAATATTCCTAACAATCTCCCACTTGCCCTAAAGCAAATGGGACATATCTCTAATCCCTAATCCTTCAAAATGTTTATTAAAACTCTTTGCAGGTAACGTCTTTGTGAAGGGATCAGCAAGATTCTCAGTGGTTGGAATCTTCAAAACAGCGACGTCTCCACGTTGCACGATCTCTCTGATTAAATGATATTTCCTTTCTATATGCTTTGATCTTTTGTGGCTTCTAGGTTCTTTAGAATTCGCCACTGCCCCACTATTATCACAATAAAGTGTGAGTGGTTTATTCATATCTGGAACAACTTCTAGATCACTAAAGAACTTGCGGAGCCATACATGTAACACCCTGAAATTTTTCGTTAAAATGATTTTTAGATTTACGTATCGGTAGACGGCGGAGTTTTACTCGGAATCAAGAGACGAAAATTTATACTGTTAAGTAAAAGATTATTTTGAAGTTAATGGAAAAGAGAAAATTCTAAAATTCTAAACGGAAGCGAACTGATTGACCGTTTAACAAAAAAATTAGAGGTTGAGGGCGATTTAGTAATTAGGTTTATTATTATTATTATTATTATTTATATTATATAAAAAAAAAACTCCTTCTGCTAGCAACTCACCCCTCCCCGCAGCCTTCTTCCCTCCCCCTCCCTGTTTCTTCTCTTCTGCTTCCTTCCCTCTTTGTTTTTGTTTTTCCACTCCTCTTTTTTTTGTTTCATTTCTTCTCAGTTTTGCACGAAAGAGGAACCAGCTCGTCCATTTTTCCTCCCCCGAAGAACGCAGCTCCCTCTCCTCTTCGTCTTCCTCCTCTGTCCCGCGTGAAAAATGGCCCTCTCTTCGATTTTGGTAAGTTTTCTCTTTCTTTTCTGGTTTTGGCCAATAAAAATCTAGGGTTTCGGATTGGGCAGCTCGGTTTTGGTAATTTTCACCTGAGCTCCGGTCGTTCATTTTAAAAACTGTTATAGTATGTTGAATTAGATACTTTAAGGAAAATTTTGGCTTTGGAATCGGGTTGTTTCGATGATCGTAAAGGAAGATATGATTTTTCTAAGTTTGATAAAAAAAAAAAATCTGTGAAGAGGTTTTGGGCAGCTGCGGTTTTTTCGAATTTCTGCTGTTTATCAAGTCTGGTTTTTGGCAAATGGATGAAACCACGTCAAAGTGGACATAATTAGGGTTACGTAGCATCTTGAATCGTTGAAATCGGGTAAGGATTGAATGCGTTATGAATTTTAGAAGTTATTGTGCAAAAACTGGAAAATTTCAGCTGGCATTCGGTTTTGATTTTTCTGCCATTGATTATGCTTTGATTTTGGAAAATGGATTTCACCAGCATAAACTAGACCTTATAAGGTTTCCAAACATGTCGAATCCTCGAATTCGGCCAAATATACGATTTGATATGAATTTTCAAAGTTGAATGAAAAACTGTGAAACGATTTCCGGGCAGATTCGGTTTTTGATTTTCTGCTATTAATGGAGTTCGATTTTTGACAAATGGATTTCACCATGTTGAAATAGACTCGTTTAGGAGCCCTTACCATTTTAAATCATTGAATTTGGACTTATATTCAATTTGTTGTGAATTTTTGAAGTTTGATAAGATTTATGACAAATTTCGAAAGTTGAGTTGTGATGGTTTCAATTTTAATTCCTTGATATTAAGTTATTTTGTTGAAATTGATTGAAGTGTTAAATTGTTAAGGTGGTTGATTGAGGTTGTGTGGATGATAACCTACCCTTGGGATAATTATTTGAATTGGACTTCAATTTTTAGATTGTGTATTATAGAATGATGGGTGTTTGGAGATAGGGGTTATATGCACATATTTTGAGTTCTATTATGTTTGGATATTGGATATTAAATGGAGTTCATGCTGGTTGATGGATGTTAAGAGAATAGGTTAGATTAGTTGTTGATTTGGAAGTTAAGTGCATAGAGTTACACTTGATGATTTTGTGGTTGTTTATTTAGTGTTTAAAAATAGAAATTTGTGGATTTGGTTATATGTGGTGGTTGTGAATTAGAATTGTAAATCGTGAATGATAACTTATAACTTTATGTTTTAGAATTTCAGGAAAACAGAATCGATCGGGTTGGATCGAATAGCTAAGGACGCCAGGTAAGTAGTGCATGCATGTGTTTTGCCCAAGTGGGCCTACACTGTAGAACTTTAGGGTTTATGTGATTGATGGTGGTGTGCGTGCGTATTGTTTGACATGCATCATATTTTTAAAAACGGGAACGAAAATGATTTTTAGCATGTTTTGATGTATGAGGTGAGACATGTGGCGGTGGTACCGCGGATTCTGCTAGTGCGCGGGCCGGTGCTTCACCAGTCGCGGATCCTACTCGAGGGGTGGGCCGGCTGGGCCGTCATGCGGTGTGAATGTGTTGACGGTGAGGATATGGGCAGTGGTACCGCGGATCCTACTAGTGTGTGGGCCGGTGCAACACCAGTTGCGGATCCTACTCGAGGGGTGGGCCGGCTGGGGTGTCGCGAAACGTGTGTGTGTGGCAACTGTGGCCCCGTGCTGGGGAGGCTGGGACGGGGGCGACGTGTCAGGGTGTAGAGTGGCGCGAGGTACACCCTTACCCTGATGTGGTTGCCGTGTGGTGATGCGTGTGTGTAGCTTGTGGGCCTCGTTGCTGGGGAGTCCGGGACGGTGGCGACGTGTCAGGGTGTAGGGGGCGTGAGGTTCCTCCTTACCTTGGTGCGGCTGCACTACGCGTCACAGATGTAACAACATGAGTGTGAGTGTAGAGACTGCATGTGATAGGATTGCATTGTCGGCTTTTACTTTCATATCGCATTACTTACTGAGCGTTAGGCTTATGTTGAGTGTTCTATGGTGTAGGTGCTGACGATACTGCTGGTGAGCCTCAAGTGCCTAGTCCAGAGGCATAGGATGGTTGGCGGCGTGCGACCGCAGCACCGGATGGCGGATTTTTGTAGGGCGACCCGACCCGTGGAGTTGGTAGGTTGTGGCATGGTTGGTTTTGGAGGTCTTCTTCTTTTATGATGATTATGTACAGTTGATGAGATGAGTTGTATATGTGTCAGTGTATAGGTATATGGAGTGCATGTGATTTTGGTGACGTACGCAGATATTTTTCATGTTAGAGTATGATATTACTCTATATTGGGGACTTTCTTCATTTGTATTTGATGGATTTTCGTTGTCTTCATACTGTGATTTGACTATGGTGATTTCTCTGGATGATGGATAGATAAACACTGTTAGTTTGATGAGCTATGTGCAGGGTTTAAATTTTGGGATAGTTAGTTTTTAGCCGTTACTCTGCCGAAATTTTGGGAGAGAGGTTTGGAGTCGAGGAGATACGAAATAGGTTGAGGTGTGAACAGTAAATGCTAGGAAAAGGTAGATGAGTGTGGAAGTGCGGCGTGATCGCAGGTGTGCGGGGCACGCGGCCCTGCGGGTGCACACGGGTCATGCGGCGCCGGGTGAGGGCGTGCCCGCGGACGTGCTGTACAGAGGCAGGGTGCGTGGGGCACGCGGCGCTGCGAGCGTGCGCGTGATACAGTGATGTTGGATTGGCACATGCGGCACCGCGAGGGTGTACGCGGGGTGTCGGAGTGGGGACGTGAGTGTTTGAGACGGGACTGGGTAGTTCGTGGGGTGCGTGGGATTCTTTCCTAGGATTTCAAGTCTTACCGTTTTATCTTAAATTGTTTTAAATGGTTTTCTTTCTGCTGCGTAGTTTTATGTTGAGGACTTCGTGTTTCCTCTTCGGGACGTGAGTTGTTTTCGAATCGAGTTGAAAAATTTTCATACTCACAAATGTTCTTTTTGAAAATGGATTGAAAATAAAAGGGTATTAAATTGAGTGAGTTATGTCAAGTGTTAGTGTGTGTAGTGTGTAGTGCACTGTAGCACACCGAGAACGCGGAGTCTCCAAGGGTGTTACAATACAGCTTCTTTAGCTTCTTCTGAAGCAGCTATGTACTCGGCTTCCATGGTCGAGTCAGAAACTCCTCCTTGTTTGGTACTTCTCCAAACAATGGCTCCACCACAAAGAGTAAATACTGATCCAGATATCGACTTTCGATCATCTATATCAGTTTGAAAATCAGAATCAGTATATCCTGTAGGAATCATATCCCTACCAGAATATACAAGCATATAATTTCTTGTTCTCCTAAGATACTTGAGAATGTGCTTGACTGCTATCCAATGATCTAATCCTGGATTAGACTGAAAACGGCTAACTATCCCTACTGCATAGCAAATGTCAGGTCTTGTGCATAACATAGCATACATCAAGCTACCAACTACTGATGCATATGGATAGCGTCTCATATCCTCTTCCTTTTGAGGCGTGTCAGGACACTGCTTCTTAGAAAGAGTAACTCCATGACGAAAAGGTAAATTACCCTTCTTAGAGTTCTGCGTCGAATATCAGGCAAGCATCTTGTCAATATACAATGCCTGAGACAAGGCTAACATCTTATTCTTGCGATCTCTAAATAGACGAATCCCAATAATATAGCTTGCTTCTCCCAAATCTTTCATTTGGAATTGCTTAGCCAACCAAGCATTTATGTCAGATAATAATTCTAAATTATTCCCAATAAGTAAAATGTCATCGACATAAAGAATCAGAAAAACCACTTGCTTCTCCTTAAAGAACTTGTATACACAAGACTCATCAAGACATTGAAAAAATCCATAAGATTTGATCGCATCATCAAATCTCATATACCATGACCTGGATGCTTGCTTGAGTCCATAAATAGACTTATGCAATTTGCAAACTTTTTGCTTTGCATCTAGTGCTATGAAACCTTCTGGTTGTTCCATATAGATAGTCTCCTCAAAATGGCCATTCAAAAAAGCCGTCTTAATGTCCATCTGCAAAATCTCATAATCATAATGAGCAGCTATGGAAAGCAGAATACGAATAGACTTAAGCATTGCTACTGGTGAGAAGGTTTCTTCATAGTCAATCCTTTCCTTTTTGGTATATCCCTTAGCCACAAGTCTAGCTTTGAATGTCTCTACATTTCCGTCTACTCCAAGTTTCCTCTTGTAGATCCATTTACACCCAATGGGTTTTACCCCTTCAGGTAAATCTACAAGATCCCAGACAGAGTTGGAATACATGGATTCCATTTCAAGTTTCATAGCTTCAAGCCATGCTTCTTTGTCAGAGTCTTCCATTGCACATCTATATGTCAATGGATCATCTTTCCCATCATCAATGACAGCAACTTGTGCTTCACCATCATGTCGATATCGTGATGGTAGTCGTACTACCCTTTAACTACGACGATGTATTATGATGGGTTGATTAGATTGAGTGGTATTTTCTGTATTTCGTGGATCAACAACTATTGTTGTAGCAGGTCTAACCTGATCCGATAGAATCTCTTCTAAGACAATCTTACTCTGAGGTTTGTAATTTGTTATATAGTCATGTTCTAGAAATGTGGCATTTGTCGGTACAAATACTTTATTATCTTGAGGATTATAAAACAAACCTCCTCTCGTGCCTTTTGCATATCCAACAAACATGCAAACCTCAGTTCTAGGTTCCAACTTCCCGGTCTTACCTATTAACACATGTGCTGGACATCCCCATATGCGAAAGTGTCTCAAACTAGGTTTGTGACCACTCCACAACTCTAAGGGTGTTTTAGGTATAGACTTAGATGGAACTACATTAAGTATGTAGGTTGCTGTTTGTAAAGCATATCCCTAAAACGATTTTGGAAGAGAAGAATAGTTCATCATGGATCTTACCATATTGAGCAATGTACGATTTCTTCATTCAGCAACACCATTTTGCTGAGGCGTGCCTGGTGCTGTTAGTTTGTAATAACCCAGGAATTTCGAATTTTATTTTTTGATTTTCGAAATCTTTAGTTTATTCCCGGTCGGAGTTTGAGGAATAATTCAACGGGAAAGATTTACATTATAGGGCTCGATGCCCACTTTTGCGATTAGTTTTTCAGAATTTAAAGTCGGGAGGTCGAGAAATTTACGAAATTTGGACGATTGAAGCACGTGAGGGCAATTTGGTAATTTGTATTTTTATGATTTAAAAAATAAATAAATAAATAAAACAAACCACCCGAATGGCTTCGGGAAGAAACCATTCGGCTGCTTTTCTACGAGCAATCGAGAGTGCCCGAGAGCAAGCGTGCAGGGGAGAGCGGTCGTGTGCGGAGCTGTGATCGACGGCCGGCGAGCGTGGGTGCAAGGTGCGGGTTGCGAACAGGTGCTGCTGTCCCGACGAACCGAAGCCATTCAGTTTCAGCAGCTCGAGTTCCCGAGAGAGCCGAGAGTGAGACGGGGGAGAGGGGAGGAAAATCCTCGAGTTCTGATTCTTCGGCAGACGCGAGTGGGCGTTGGGGAGACTGCCGGGACTGGGTGTTCGGCTGTGCATTGCCCTCCATTCGACCGAGCGCACAGTAACGCAACGGTAGGCTCTTTCCTTGTTCTGCCGTCCCATTTTTTTGGCTTGGCCGAGCTTAGTGCTCAGCCTGCTTTCGGCATTGATGGAATTTGGTCGCAAGTGGTAGGGTAGCGCGAAGGTGATGCTGCGAGCTTAAGGAAACCGAAGGTGAGCCCTGTCGATTTCCTGTTTCGGCCGAGCTTAGTGCTCGGCCTTCTTGCCTTTGCAGTGAGCTTGGCCGAGAGTTATGGACGAGATGGGGCTGGTTGTGTGTGGAAGTTTGTAAATTGAAGTTTGAAATAAAAAATTCAACCATTTTTGTGCGGGGGCAGTTCGGTTTTTAGCTAATTTGGCCTAGTTTTGATTAATTGTTTTAAGTTCTGTTCTTGTGGGATGGATTAGGCTGTTAGAGGGACGTATGGCCGCTGGAATCGTTCGATTCCGATATCCGACGCAAACGTTATGCGCGTCAGAAGTTTATGCGAGATTTTGGTTTAAGTCAAATTAGTGCCCGTTTTTCGTGAAAATTTGACGTGTGAGAGTAGCATAGCCATTTTGATGCATATAACTAGTTGGGAGTGAGTTTTGGTTGAAGGGAAGTGAAAATGTGAAATTTTAATAAAAATGGCAGATTCGGTTATTGGCCTTTTTCGCCTATCTGCGGCCTACCGATTTAAAATCCGTCTTGAAATGTTAAACTAGGTTCCTAAGGGAACGTTTAGCCACTTGAATCGCTCGATTCCGTTGGCGGACGCAAAAGTTATGCACATCCGAACGTTGTGCTGGTTTTCAGCCAAACAGAACCAATGAACCGTTTTAGTTGAAATTTCGTGAGTGAAGTTGGAGAAGGTTGTTTTTAGCTAGTTGGTAAATGTTGGGAGAAATACTGATGAGAAATTGGTTGTGTTTTAGGTAAGTAGTGCATGCATGTGTTTTGCCCAAGTGGGCCTACACTATAGAACTTTAGTGTTTATGTGATTGATTCCGGTGTGTGTGCGTATTGTGTGACATGCATCATATCTTTTTTTAAACGGGAACGAAAATGATTTTTAGCATGCTTTGATGTATGAGGTGAGACTGTGGCGGTGGTACCGCGGATCCCGCTAGTGTGCGGGCCGGTGCTTCACCAGTCGCGGATCCTACTCGAGGGGTGGGCCGGCTGGGCCGTCATGTGGCGTGAATGTGTTGACGGTGAGGATATGGGCAGTGGTACCGCGGATCCCACTAGTGTGTGGGCCGGTGCAACACCAGTCGCGGATCCTACTCGAGGGGTGGGCCGGCTGGGCTGTCGCGAAACGTGTGTGTGTGGCAACTGTGGCCCCGTGCTGGGGAGGCTGGGACGGGGGCGACGTGTCAGGGTGTAGAGTGGCGCGAGGTACACCCTTACCCTGATGTGGTTGCCGTGTGGTGATGTGTGGGTGTAGCTTGTGGGCCTCGTTGCTGGGGAGTCCGGGACGGTGGCGACGTGTCAGGGTGTAGGGTGGCGTGAGGTTCCTCTTTACCCTGATGCGGCTGCACTACGCGTCACAGATGTGACAACATGAGCGTGAGTGTAGAGAATGCATGTGATAGGATTGCATTGTCGGCTTTTACTTTCATATCGCATTACTTACCGAGCGTTAGGCTTATGTTGTGTGTTATGTGGTGTAGGTGCTGACGATACCGCTGGTGAGCCTTGAGTGCTTAGTCCTGAGGCGTAGGATGGTTGGCGGCGTGCGACTGCGGCACCGGATGGCGGACTTTTGTTAGGGCGACCCGACCCGTGGATATGGTAGGTTGTGGCCTGGTCGGTTTGTGGGTTTTCTTTCTTTTGCGGTGATTATGTACGGAGGATGGGATTGATTGTTGTATATGCGTCAGTGTATAGGTGTATATGGAGTGCGTGTGATTTTGGTGACGTACGCGGATATTTTCCATGTTAGAGTATGTTATTTCTCTATACTGGAGACTTTTTTCATTTGTATTTGATGGATTTTTGTCGTCCTCTTACTCTGATTTGGGTTAGGATGATTTCTCTGGATGATGGATAGGTAAATATTGTTGGATTCTGGTGAATTGTGTGCAGGGTTAAATTTTGGGGTAGCCAGTTTTTAGGCGGTACCCTGCCGAAATTTCGGGAGAGGGGTTGAGATTCAAGAGGATACGAAATAGGTCAAGATGTGTGTATGATGAATGCTAGAGGAGTTTAGATGAGTGTGGATGTGCGGTGTGATCGCAGGTGCGCGGGGCATGCGGCCCTGTTGGGTACCCACGGGTCGTGCGACACCGGGTGAGGGTGTGCGCGCGGACGTGCTGTACAACGGCAGGGTGTATGGGGCACGCGGCGCTGTGAGCGTGCGCGAAACACAGTAACGTTGAGTGGTATGTGCGGCACCGTGGGAGTGTGCGTGAGGTGTCGAAGGGGAGACGCGAGTGGTTTTCGAATCGAGTCAAAAAAAAGAGGAGAGTAAATTGGAAACAAAAGGGTATTAAATTGAGTGAATTATGTTAAGTGTTAGTGTGTGTGTGTAGATGCACTGTAGTACACCGGGAACGTGTGGGTTTTCGGGGTGTTACAGTTATGGTATCAGAGCCACGGGGTCGACATCGTTCAGAGGATTACCTAACACCGCCAGCCGCTGCACAGGAGCACTCCACCAACTGTAAGTGTTTAGATTTGAATTTATTGTATTACTAATGTGAGCTTTATACTTTTGTTAATGGTAGAACATGTCAGGAGAGGCGAGAGGTAGGGGTAGAGGGCGGCCACGACGAGAGGCGCGTCCTAGAGCTATTGGCGACATGGATGATACCGTCCGGCAGCTTACCGAGTTGGTCCACCGTCAGTCTCAGCAGTTGGAGAGGTTTATGAGCAGGGACGATCAGGGTCAGTCTAGCGCCCAGGGTTCGTCCGACAGAGGAGGTGACAGACTGCACAGACTTAGACCTCCGACCTTTGACGGATCATCTCCGGATCCTCTCAGTGCTGAGGAGCGGATACGGAATATGGAGAGGATGATGAGTTTTGCCAAGGTAGAGGAGCAGGACAGAGTTTCTAGTGCGGCGTTCTATCTTGCCAAGGACGCGAGCCATTGGTGGGATACTGTGGTGGCCACGAGAGATGTGTGGGCCATGACCTAGGAGGAGTTCAGGTCGGTGTTTTTCGGCAAGTATTTCAGTCATTCAGTCAGGTCGCAGAAGATGGTAGAGTTTGCACAGTTGAAGCAGACCGACACTGTGGCTGAGTATGTGCGACAGTTCGAGGCCTTGTCGAGGTTTGCAGGACATTTGGTGAGCCTTGATGAGAATAAGGTACATCAGTTCGTGCAGGGCCTGAAGCTGGATATTTATATGGGCATGCGAATTGCGGGGACCCGGGGCATGCCGTACGAGGAGGTGGTGGCGAAGGCCCTTGACATTGAGGAGGCTCGGACGAAGCTTCCTAGTTATCGGGAGATACCCAGAGAGCAGCCTCGCAGATCATTCAGAGAGTCGATGCCACAGGCCAGTGGGGAGGTATCCGTGCAGAGGGGCCTGAAGAGGCCTAGTGATAGTTCTAGCAGCCAGGGGAGCACTAAGAGGCCGCAGGGGTCGAGGCAGTTTCCAATGTGCCCGAAATGTCAGAAGAACCACCCGGGCGAGTGCAGGCCGGGCCCAGTGAGGTGCTATAACTGTGGCGAGGTGGGCCACATGTCCAGAGAGTGCCAGAAGCCGCGACAGAACCGCTGCTTCAACTGCAATGAGGTGGGACACTTTGCCAGTAGATGCCCAGTGGCGAGCAGGTCGTCAGCCAGAGTTACACCGATGGTCTTTGCCCTGTTTGAGCCAGATGATGCTGCCCAGGCATCAGTGATAGCAGGTAACATTTTTGTTTCTGGTGTGGCAGCATATACTTTGATTGATATGGGCGCTACGCACTCGTTTGTGTCGATGCGTTTTGTGGTTAAGGCCAACTTGGAGTTCAGCCCCGCCGAGCGACACTATGATGTGACCTTGCCATACGGGGAGCATTTGTATTCAGAACAGGTGGTGCGGGGCAATACTGTGACAGTAGGGAGGAAGCAGTTATATGCCGAGCTAGTCATTCTCCATATGAGTGGTTATGAGGTGATCTTGGGAATGGACTGGCTGTTCAGACATCATGTGGAGATTGACTGCAGGACCAGAGAGGTTCATTTCCGGCCCCCAGGCGGGGAGAGCTACATATTTAAAGCAGGTAAGGGTCTTGCCAGGATTTCTGCTATACTTTCTCTTCAGGCACCAAGGGTGTTGGGCATGGGCTGCCAGGGATTTTTGGCAAGTGTTGAGGATGCGCAGTCACCGAGCGATGCTCGGGTACAGGATATTCTTATTGTGCAGGAGTTCCCGGGAGTGTTCCGTGATGAATTGCCTGGGTTGCCTCCTGATAGGGAGATTGAGTTCGAGATAGATGTTTTCCCAGGTGCCGAGCCGGTGTGCAAGAACCCTTACAAATTGGCACCTACTGAACTTAAGGAGCTGAAGGCTCAATAGGAGGAGCTGACAGATAAAGGATTTATACGCCCTAGTTTTTCACCCTGGGGAGCGCCAGTTCTATTCGTCAAGAAGAAGGATGGATCCCTACGTATGTGTATTGACTACCGGGAGCTGAATAACTTGATGGTGAAGAACAGGTATCCATTGCCTAGGATTGATGATTTGTTTGATCAGCTACAAGGTGCCCGGGTGTTTTCTAAGATCGACCTGAGATCTGGCTATCATCAGTTGAAGGTGAAGGAGAAAGATGTACCGAAGACGGCCTTCAGGACGAGGTATGGGCATTTCGAGTCTTTCGGGTTGACCAATGCCCCGGCAGCATTCATGGACCTGATGCACAGAGTGTTCAGGGAGTACCTGGACAAGTTCGTGATTGTATTTATCGACGACATTCTGATCTACTCGCAGAGTGAGGAGGAGCACAGGGAGCACCTGAGCATTGTACTGACTATTTTGAGCCAGCATAAGCTATATGCTAAATTCTCAAAGTGCGAGTTTTGGTTGGACAGGATTCATTTCTTGGGGCATGTGATCTCCTATGAGGGTATTTCAGTTGATCCGGGGAAGGTTCAGGCTGTAAGGGAATGGCCGCGACCGACCAGTGCTAGCGAGATACGCAAATTTCTGGGGTTGCTGGATATTATCGGAGATTTATTGAGGGGTTCTCTAAGATTTCGGCCCCCTTGACCCGGCTGACCAGGAAGAATGCAAAGTATGAATGGACCGACTGGTGTGAAGACAGCTTCCAGACATTGAAGCAGAGGTTGACTATGGCCCCAGTACTGACGCTGCCCGTGGAAGGAGAGAAGTTCTGCATTTATTACGATGCCTCCAGGATCGGTTTGGGGTGTGTTTTGATGCAGAGTGGGAGAGTCATTGCCTATGCTTCAAGGCAGTTGAAGGCTTACGAGCAGAATTATCCCACTCACGACTTGGAGCTGGCGGCGGTTGTATTTGCACTCAAGATTTGGAGGCATGATCTGTATGGGCAGCAGTGCGAGATTTACTCGGACCATCAGAGCTTGAGGTATATTTTCACGCAGAAGGAGCTGAATTTGAGACAGAGAAGATGGCTCGAGCTGGTCAAGGACTACGACGTGGAGATCAGGTACCACCCCGGGAAGGCGAATATGGTGGCAGATGCCTTGAGTAGAGTGACAGCCTCGACTTCTGCCATGATTACGGTACGGCCTGTTGAGTTAGTGACAAAGATGCAGAGTTTTGGTTTGGAGGTAATTTCTGATCTTGCAGACACTCTTTCTGCCTTGTCGTTGAGGCCGACTATTCTGGACAGGATCAAGCAGACTCAGGAGACTGATTCAGAGTGCAGCGAGCTGAAGGCGAGTATGGAGGCCAGGCCTGATTCTGAGTTCAGCTATTCAGAGGACGAGATTCTGAAATTTTGGGATAGGTGGTATGTCCCGAAGGATGAGGAGCTGAGGAGGGATATATTATCAGAGGCCCATTCATCTTCTTTCTCTGTGCATCCGGGAAGCACTAAGATGTACAGAGAT
>JAJTVC010000465.1:0-19575 GCA_022433055.1 Begonia peltatifolia | reverse complement strand
TGGTGAATTATTTTATAAAACTGATTAAACAATTATAATAAATCGTATAAGAGTTAGAAAGCTACGATAATTTTTACATTACCTTCCTATAGTGTAGTGCACATGTGGTAAAATTTTTAAATAAATTCAATACCACTACGTATTTGTTTCGAATTAATTATTAATTATTATTTTTAATAATAGAAAGGGCCAAACTGAAAAAAAAAAATAAATAAAAAGACTTCTGATCGGCCGATCCAATTGAATCGGCCTTTCTCTTCGGAGTGACTGGTTTCCTCATCCCTTTTTAGTTCAAACTGATTATTTATTAAAATTTAAAATTTTTTTAAATAAATAATAATTTTTGAAGAATTTTTAAAAAAATTCATATTTTAAAGTTTAAAAAAAAAAAAAAAAAAAAAAACCCCTTTCAACCTACAAAGACCTCTGTAATTCGTAAGAAAATAAAATTATACGAAAAATTACTTTTACCTTCGTGATCATTGTTCTGGTTATTAAGTAGAAAAGGAAGCGAAGGAAGTACGGAATGGGTCGTTGTTATCGGTGACAGTCCTTCTGTCTCCGGGATAGATCGGATGGCTTCATCAGAGAATGAGATTGTCGCCACTTCGGACTCGACGACCCAGATAAATTCTGACCCAGATCCTTCTGTGGTCGACGTTTACTCGGCGTCTGCTTATGGGGATTTGCAGAAGTTGAGGAGGTTCGTCGAGGAGGATGGAGCTTCTCTCTCTCCGCCGGACGCTAACGGCTACTACGCTCTCCAATGGGCTGCTCTCAACAACTTTCCCGATGCTGTTCAGTACATAATTGAGGTGTTTCTTAATTTTGAAACTTGAAGAACCATAGAAATGGGAATAGAATGAATTTATTTCCAGAATCAATTGAAGCACTATCATTTTGGGCTTGATTTGTGAGTAAGTTGCCTGTCCTTTCTTTGCAGCATGGAGGTGATGTTAGCGCTACTGACAAAATTCAGCAAACGGCACTGCACTGGGCTGCAGTTCGAGGCGCCATAGGAGTGGCCGACGTCCTTTTGCAGAATGGAGCGCGAGTTGAGGCAGCTGATGTCAATGGATATCGGGTAACTCATATAAATTGATTTAGATTCAGGTGCTCACGAAAGGGAGAGTTAAGAATTTCTGGAGCAAATACTTATGCAAGTGTGAATATGGAGTTAGATTTTTGCTTCAATGAAAATTATTTGCAGGGATCAAGGATTTTATGTGGTAAATTTACATCCTTTTTAAATCGTGTTAACATTAGCATATTTACTGGTCGAGAAAATCCCAAATATGAAAGATGAAAATTTATAAAATGGTTTCCAATTAAATATTTTTTTCCAGCTGATTCAAGTTAGAAACTTGAGAATGGTCAAGGTTTGTTTGATAGCTATGGATTCATTCATCCGCCCCATCTTAACTTATTGATTAAATTTCACTTTTTTTTTCTCTCTAGACTCAGTAGTACTCTTGATGACAACCAGACTTTATTTTTCACCCTTTAACAATATTGAGCATTATTCTTTGAACTGAAAGCTATATTGCATGACTGCTGGTTGAGATGTATTTCATACTTTTATGGGAAGAAAATTGTGGATAACGAATGTTATTGCATACACTGACTGCAGGCAACTCATGTTGCCGCTCAGTATGGACAAACAGCTTTCTTGAATCACATTGTTGCCCAGTTTCATGCTGATTTTGATGCTCCAGATAATGAGGGAAGAAGCCCTCTTCATTGGTATGTTAAAAGCTCAAATTTTATTCTGTGTGAACACTAACATGCATATGTGTTATCTTTTAGGCAAAGTTCTTTACCAAAGCCATTAGAATTAAAGGGGGAAAATCAATGTCTCATTGTTTGTATTTGAATCTTATGTTACTCAAACTTGCAATCTTAGGTATAGTTAATTTCTCTCCCTTTTTGTTGGTGTTCTAAATTGAAAATAAAAGAGTGTAGTTACCCGTCTTCTGATAGCATCTTGAATGTAATGCACACCCATAAGCTAATTTCACAAACCATTTCTAGAAGAGGTATATAGGAGAAATTTGAGGCCAATTTCAAAACTCCATAGAGCTATATAGCATAAATGGAGTAAGGAACAAATTTGATTTATTAAAGAATAGCTCCAATTCCTAACTCCAATCTCAAAAGGGCTATATGCAATAAGCAATTTATCACATGGCAGAACTGAACTCTGGTACGAGGAAAGACAATTTAATATTTTTTTTACTTTTTTCATGCTTCCAACCAGGGCTTCATACAAAGGATATGCAGATACTGTTAGATTACTTCTATTTAGAGATGCAAGCCAAGAGAAACAAGATAAAGAAGGTATATATTAATTTCATGACCATGTGTCGAGTTGTGGTTGTTTTACTTTGTACAATTGTTAGATAAATGTGTCATTGGTCGTGTGTTCATGGTTGGCATTATTGTGTTATAGCATATTTATTTATGTTATTCTTTCGTGGTTTTTATGTTAATAAATAAAGGAAAGAGAATTTCATTGTTTAATCAATTTATAAGGGTGGTCCTTGAAGAGTTGCTGTGTGCTGATTAATGGTTTGTTAATAGGTTTTTTCACTTAATTGATATGCTATTTTAGCTATTCCAATTTTAAATGCCTAATTCATAGTTCTTTTAATCCTGTTTTTGACACGATTCCACCTCGAATGAGTTGTGTTTTACCCACAAACGCAATAGAAAATAAAATATAAGCAGAAAACCGAATGTTGTCTGATGAGCAACCTTTTAGGCTCTCGGCATAATGATCTTCCGAAGAAAGACGGCAGCAAACGCGACCGGTTTCTGGCCACTCTCTTCGTGTATCCTTCTCTGGAAAAGAGAGGGAAGACGAGTGGAACGACGGCTATTCAAGCAACCTCGGGCTTGAAAGCTCAAGGGGATGGACTCCTTCTCGGTTCTTGACTGAACCGAGCCTTACCGTTCATCAAGTTTCAACTACTTCGGCTGAACACAAAAGGACTATTTCTCATATATTCAACAATCTTTACACAGACCAATAGCCATGTATTTATAAACATAGGGTGGCTGAAGGTTAGAATGAGCTTGGGTTTCGAAATGGGCCACATGGTTGGCCATTCTTGGTCCACTTGCACACCAGATCACTCTTCAAGCTTTGACCCATTTGTTGCATCAGTGGGCTGCTAAACTCCGGCCAAATTATTACTTCTAACTATCATCTAACTTAACATACATCTAATGCTAATGTCGAAGGATGCATGCAATAAAAAACATTACAGGAAGGCGAATGTTTGCCAACAAAAACATAAGGCGAATGTTGGCCGAATAAAATTCAATTACAAATTAATTCCGAGGGAGACAAATCTCTTCTTCATGTGGTTCCACCTTTAGCTCCTACGATAGCAAGTGCAATGGTTGATCCTTGTCCTTTATGCTCGGGTTCCATTCCAAATTCGCGAAGAGGCATTCGACACCTGTGATTCTTGCAAAAGAATTGAACTTGTTAGTTAACAAGTTCGATAAAATTCGTGTCTTGGTTTGTGATCGAGTGACGGCCCCCTAGGGCACATCATCCTCCCCAGGTGATTGAGGATTTGACCTCAAATCCGTTAATGTGGTCACTTCGATGTCATCATCGTCTCCTTTGTAGGGTTAGAGATCTTGGACATTAAAGGTGGAGGAAATTCCGTAGTCGCTGGGTAGCTCTATCTTATAGGCGTTATTGTTGATTCTTTCTAAGACCTTGAATGGTCCTTCTGCTCTAGGCATCAACTTGGATTTCCTTTTAGCGGGGAACCTTTCTTTCCTTAGGTGCAACCAAACTAAGTCTTCTTCATTAAAGATAACTTCGCATCGTCCTTTATTAGCGTGTTTGGCGACCTTGTTGTTGCTCTTCTCGATGGCTTTGCGTACAGTCTCATGCAATTCCTTAATTCGTTCTGGCTTGTCCGCTGTTGATGGATTAGCTAAGTCTGTAAAAGGTAATGGAACAAGATCTAACGGTGTATATGGATTAAACTCATGGGCAACCTCAAAGGGCGATTGCTGAGTAGTGGAATGAAGGGTGCGGTTGTAAGCAAACTCCAAGTCTGGGAGTACTATATCCCAGTTAGACAGTTTCTTACCTACAACGGTGCGTAAGAGGGTATCTAGGGTCCTGTTGACGACTTTCGTTTGACCATCAGTTTGAAGATGAAAAGATGTGTTGAAACACAACCTACTCCCCAACTTTTTCCACAAAGTGGTCCAAAAGGCGCTCAGAAATTTAGTGTCTCTGTTCGATACGATAGAATGCGGTATACTATGCAGGCGAATGATCTCTTTAAAATATAGGTTAGCTATTAAGACAGAGTCATCGGTCGTGGCACAAGGAAGGAAATGTGCCATCTTGGAGAACTGATCCACAACCACCATTATAGAGTCCTTATTCCGGGCGGTCTGTGGTAGTCCTAAAACGAAGTCCATACTAACCTCTACCCAAGGGTGTGATGGAACGGGTAAGGACATGTATAAGCCTTGAGGTAGAACTTTACTCTTAGCCTTCTTGCAAATCACGCATGTCTCCACCATGCGATGCACATCTTTCATCATGCGAGGCCAATAGAAGTGTTCCTTAAGCGATTCTAGGGTCTTTTTCTCACCGAAGTGACTTGCTAGGCCCTCGTAATGAGCTTCTTTTACGAGGCATCGTCTTAAGCTTCCTTGGGGAATGCACAACTTTCCCGCTTTAAGTAAGTAGCCATCCATGAGGCGATATTCGCCTTCGGCCTTGTCCATACACTTGATGTAATAAGGGCCAAAATCATGGTCAGTTTCATAGGTCTCCTTAATCCATTCAAAGCCAAAGAACCTAACCCCTAATTCGGTGAATAGAATACGCTTTCTAGAGAGGGCATCAGCCACGACGTTATTCTCTCATTTCAAATACTTAAGGGTGTAAGGAAACCTTTTTAAGAACTCCACCCACTTGACATGTCTCTTGTTGAGCTTGTGCTGACTCTTGATATGTCTTAGGGCCTGGTGATCAGTGTTAATAACAAATTCTCGAGGTAGGAGGTAATGCTGCCAATGTTATAAAGCACGTATAACTACATAGAATTCTTTGTCGTAAGTGGAATAATTTAGTATGGGTCCTTTCAACTTTTTGTTAAAGTATGCCACGGGTTTGCCATCTTGCATAAGCACTGCTCCTATGCCGACTCCAGATGCATTGCTTTTGACCTCAAAGGCCTTGTTGAAATCCGGGAGGGCAAGTATGGGGGAATGACATAATTTGTCTTTGACAAAATCAAAGCTCTTTTGGCACGCTGGGGTCCAAGAGAACTCTTTCCCTTTCTTGGTGCAACTATCGAACTGAAGTTTTTAATGAATCTTCTATAAAACGAGACTAGCCCGTGAAAGCTGCACAGTGCTGTGATAGAATTCGGTATAGGCCAATCCTTGATGGCGTTGATCTTTTCCTCGTCCGCTTCATCCCGTCTTTTGAGATGACAAATACTAGAAAGTATACCTTGTCCTGTGCGCAAGAGCACTTCCCTAAGTTACCAAATAGTTTAGCCTTTCTAAGGGTCTGGAAGAGGGAGTTAAGGTGGGAGAGGTGTTGAGTAAGATCCACGCTATACACTAAGATGTCATCGAAATATACCACGATAAACTTTCCTAAGTATTCTTTAAGCACGTGGTGCATGAGTCTCATGAACGTATTTATAGCGTTAGATAAACCAAAAGGCATCACCATCCATTCGAATAATCCATATTTTGTCTTAAAGACTGTCTTCCACTCGTCGCCTTCTCTCATCCTGATCTGATGGTAGCCGCTTTTAAGATCTATTTTAGAGAAAATGGAGGCTCCACTGAGCTCATCCAACATGTCCTCGAGGCTGGGGATGAGAAATCTATATTTGACAGTAATTTGGTTAACGGCTCGGCTATCGACACACATCCTCATGGTGCCGTCTTTCTTGGGAACTAATATGGAGGGTACTGCACAGGGATTCATAGACTCTCTAATGTAACCTTTATCTAAAAGTTCCTGTACTTGGTCCTGCGGCTTCTTGGTTTCTTCAGGGTTTATTCGGTATGCTGGTCTATTAGGCAGTACGGCTCCAGGTAGGAGATCAATTTGGTGTTCAATGTCACGCAAGGGTGGTAGACTTTGGGGCAAGTCTTTTGGAAACATATCTTGGAACGGGTTAAGTTTTAGCGGCTTGAGGAATAACTCCTAGTTCCATAATTTTATCTCAAAAAAGTACCAAAATCAGGGGATCTCCTCTACGCACAGCGTCTCTATCTCCTTCTTAGTCATGAATAAAGTAGCCTTATCTTTGGCTTCCTTTCTTGCAGCGTTATCTCTATATATTTGTTCAGGGGTCATGGGAGCAAATTTAAAGGTATTTTCTTCAAACTTAAGGGAATAGTAGTTAGTGTAGCCGTCGTGGTTAACCCGTCGGTCAAACTGCCAGGGTTGGCCTAGGAGTAAATGACTTGCACTCATAGGCACAACATCGCAGAGGACCGTGTTCTTGTACTTCCCGAGGGCAAATTCAACTTTCAGTTGCTTGGTAACCTTGACATCATCCCTATCATCTAGCTAACGTAACTTGTAGGGGTAGTGGTGAGTGTTGGTCTCTAGGCCTAACTTGGTCACTAACTCCGTGGAGGCTACGTTAGCACAACTATCTCCGTCTGTAATCAGGGAACATAACTTCTCCTTGATGAAACACCTGCTTTGGAAGATGTTCTCACGTTGACAGTCTTCTGACGAGAACACGTCTTCTTACCATAAGCATGGGTCCTTCAGGGGCGTGGAAAACTTCCTTTTGGGAGTCACTATCCTCTTCATTTTCTTTTATACCTTCTCGCTCGTCTTCGCTCGTAAACTCTCAAGTGTCCTCCTGGAGGATCATCACTCGTCTATTAGGACACTGAGCCATAAAATGACTCAAGCCATGACACTTAAAGCATTTACGGTCTCGCGATCTAGGGGAATTGGCACTCTTTACTAGGGTCTTGTTTCTTGATTCTTTAGGTGGCCAACTACGTGTAAACGGTTTTCCCTTAGCTTTGGTGAATGTTTTGGTTCTGGTTGCGGAGGGGTGATCTTAGGAGTAGTCTTAAGCGGAAATTTCTGGGTGAAACTAATTTTTCTCTTCCTACTAAGTTGTCGTTCTACTTTCATAGCCATTTGTACTACCGCGTCAAGGGATTCTAGGGGATGCAGCTCAATAATGTCTCCTATATCTTGTGCAATCCTCGAATAAATCTTTCAAGTACTTGCTCTTCAGGCTCGTTCATATCTCCACGAATCCTAAGGGTCTCAAACTCAGTAAGGTACTCTTCAACAGATCGACCTCCTTGTCTCAGGTTTTGGATTTGTAAGAATAGCTCTTGTCGGTATTGGCTAGGTATGAATCTTTTGGTCACGAGGGACTTCATCACTCTCCAAGTGGTGACAGGGTTGTCTCCTATCTTCTGTCTTTGGGATTTAATGTTGGCCCACCAGAGGGCCGCATATCCCGTGAGCTCGACCGAAATTAGCTGGATTTTAACCTTATCTGAATATTCATAGTAGTCAAAGACTTTCTCCACTTTATTTATCCAATCTAGGAAGGTGTTACCATCGCACGCATCATTGAATGACGGAACATGCAACTTAATGTTCCTAACATCGTCTTTCGACGGCTAGACCTAAAATTCTCTTCTTCGTCTAGAGTCCACTCATCATCATCATGATAGTCAAAGTCTTGGAACCTCCTTCTTGGCTTAGGTGGCCTATCACTCATTGGGGAAAGATCCTGGTCGAGAAATTTCCTAGGAGGGTATTCAGTTCTCCTAGAGTTATCAGGTCTCATCCTAGGAAGGTTATCTCGAGAGGGTTCTCTGGAGTTAATATTATTGAGGTTATCCATTATGAATTTCATACTAAGAGTTAAGTTTTTGAGTTGTTGGCTTAGATTACTAACTTCTCCATTAAGTCCATTTAGTTGTTCTTGAAGACTGGACTCTCCCTCTTGATGGGTACGAGTCTCGGGTTGGAGAACGTCTTTACCTCGATTCGGTTCTTGAGTCATAGTATCGGGGTTTAATTCTCGGTTGAGTGCACTCCTAGTCTTCATGTGACTTCCTAATGTTGTAGGGGGAACATGTGTTCTTACGCTAGATTAGCCCTAAGTGTTAGGAACGGAGGGAAAAATTTAGTGAATCCCAGGTGCTTAAACTTGGAATGCAAATTTGAGGGCTTAAATGACCGTTTTTGGGAATTGGGGGGGTGGTTGTCACAGGCAGAGCATGTGACACCGTCGTAGAGCTCTGAGAGAGCTTCGAATCGATATCTTACGGGCGAAAATCTTGCGCCCGTAGTGAAAGTTATGATCGTTTTAAATTCAAGGGGTCAAGCCTACCAAAACAATTAACGAACTAGGCATAAAATTTTACCAGGGTATTAACACTTTATGATAAACATGTTTTTCCTTTAGTGTTTATGTCATGCATCAACTCAGTTATCATTAAACCACACAGTAAGGATATAATAACATAATCACAGATTAGGCAAGTAAACAAAGTATTCTGCTAAGGTGTTAGCAAGCATAGAATGAGGCAGCAGACAACATAATCAGCACAAAAACAGTATTAAATCACCAAGTACAGAGCAGCAACAAAATGGTTGTTCCGAATAAGGTAATAACACTAGCTGCTACATAAACGTACACACTACCAGTAGTCCAGCAATAGACACCTACCAGCTGCACCTACCCTCTAACAGCAGTTAGGCTGTAGGGTGTTCTGTCCTTATCTGTACCTACCCTCAAACAGCAGCTAAGCTGTAGGGTGTTCTGTTCTCACCTGCATCTACCCTCAAATAGCAGCCAATCAGTTGAGCAAGACTTGTGCAGAAAATACAATACGATTATGAACATACGATTATGAACAGATCAACACATAAGTTTCCGGCTTTAAAGACTAAATGGTTTCGAGTTTCTGGTTTTTAAATTTTGTCCAGTAATAATATATCTACGGTAGTGTTCAAGTTTATCCTTATATGTTAAACACAAAATTAATAGAACCGGTTTCTGCCCTTTTCGAAACCAACGAACCAGAAAAGAAATGAAAAGTTTGCAGCAAACAAAATGTGTAAGAAGATCAATCCACTCGTTTGCAGACATTCAAGGGAAGCTATCCATGGCTCTGATACCACATGACACGATTCCACCTCGAATGAGTCGTGTTTTACCCACAAACGAAACAGAAAACAAAATATAAGCAGAAAACCGAATGTTGTCCGATGAGCAACCTTTTAGGCTCTCCGCATAACGACCTTACGAAGGAATACGGCAGCAAACGAGACTAGTTTTTGGCCACTCTCTTCGTGTATCCTTCTATGGAAAAGAGAGGGAAGACGAGTGGAACGATAGCTATTCAAGCAATCTCGGGCTTGAAAGTTCAAGGAGATGAACTCCTTCTCGGTTCTTGACCGAACCGAGCCTTACCGTTCACCAAGTTTCAACTACTTCGGCTGAACACAAAATGACTATTTTTCATATATTTAACAATCTTTACACACACCAATAAACATGTATTTATAGACCTAGGGTGACTGAAGGTTAGAATGAGCTTGGGCTTCGAAATGGGCCACATGGTTGGCCATTCTTGGTCCACTTGCACATTAGATCACTCTTCAAGCTTTGGCCCATTTGTTGCATCAGTGGGCTGCTAAACTCCGGCCCAATTGTTGATTCTAACCACCATCTAACTTAACATACATCTAATCCTAATGCCTAAGGATGCATGTAATTATAAAACATTACAGGAAGACGAATGTTTGCCAACAAAAACATAAGACGAATGTTGGCCGAATAAAATTCAATTACAAATTAATTTCGAGGGAGACAAATTCCTTTTTCATGTGCTTCAACATTTAGCTCCCACGATAGCAAGTGCAAGGGTTGATCTTTGTCCTTTGTGCTCGGGTCCCATTTCAAATCCGCGAAGAGGCATTCGACACCTGTGATTCGTGCAAAAGAATTGAACTTGTTAGTCAACAGGTTGGATAAAGTTCGTGCCTTGATTTGTGATCGAGTGACAGCCCCCTGGGGCACATCAGTTTTCTAGTGGCTACTACCTTCATTGTTAAAAAAAAGCTGTTTGCTATGTGGTAATAGGTTCAATTTTGGACATTGGTAATGGAATTGTTTTGATAATGAATGTTGATAGTTTGTATTCATCTCCCTTTATTGAACATTAATTGCACTTGCACGGGGTGATGTCCAAAAGAAAGCTGTTATGAAAACTCTCATTTTTTTTTTTGTCTGGATGAACTTCCATTTCAATGTTAAAGATTGCTTGATTTAAGGTTGTACTCCTTTGCACTGGGCTGCAATGAGAGGAAATTTGGAGGCATGCACTGTCCTTGTGCATGCGGGATCGAAGAAGGAATTGATGGTCAAAGATAATGCTGGCTTTACACCTTTTCAGCTTGCCTCTGATAAAGGTCATCGGCATGTTGCTCTTATCCTTGTACGTAATGATGTAATTTTGTTTTCCTTTTGTATAATAGTGAAATTAATCAGAATTATCAACATGCTTTATGTTTTTTATTGTAAACTTTTTGAGATTTTTTGTAGTGCTAATGGTTCTTATGTAACTAAGCAATTGCTAACTATATTTATTACAAGCAATTGTTAACTATATCTATTAAGTTAAAGTTTCTGCAGTCCTTGATATAATTATCACGAAAAATAATTGTTTCTCCAGTTGTGCTTAAAATCTTGGGCTGGATATATATCTATGATTTCGTTAAATTTGAGGTGTCATTTCCAAATCATGATGAAAAGCATTTACAGGCTTCTTCGATTGGATAGATGCTATGGAAGAAGCCAAACTTTGAGTATGGTGTTAGATTTTAATGCGGTTTGTGATCACTAATATTTATTTGTTATCATATGATGCAGTCCAATGCACAGAAGCATGAGAACCACTGGGGACAGAAAATGTTTAGTAGGAAGATAGCCAATGTTGGCTACGCTCCTATTTTATTTTCTACAATCATATTTCTCATGATACTCTTCATCAATTCAGTTCTTGCAGGTAGTTTAGCTCTGACGCTCAAGTTTTTCTTTGATAAGCATTTGCCTGACCTTTCGTTTTGGTAGATCCTTATCTTCCTAAGGTGACCGCTGTTGTTGGGTTTTGGGGATTGTTAGCACTTTCCTTTGCAGTTGGTTCGCTTGTAATGCTCTACAGATGTAGTAGGTAATCTCTTATTCTCCCATCTCTCCACCAAGGTTAAAAAAATGCTAAAATATTTGGTTCACTTATCTGACGGCATTTATTATTAATACTTTTTTGGTATTACATTCTTCTTTGTGCATATCTGATTTGAGGCAGAAAATCAATTTATAAATGGCACATCTACTGTCATACTTGAGGTTGTGCTCCTATATAGAAAAATAGTTTTCAGAGGAGTTAGTGACATTAAAATACTCGTCTCCTGATTGGTTCTGATTTAACAACACTTTATCACGTAGCAATTTTTCTTAAGAGAATGCAGTTCACGACTACAAAAACAAACCACAACACACCTACAGAAACATGCAACAACAACAAATCAAGGGGTTTCGAGAGCCCTTCCTCTCCACTTTTTCTTAAGATAAACTACACATCCCCACCACACCCTCTATTGCCAAGATATAACCTCTCAAATTGCCTTTTACAACCAAACTGTCAAAACCTGTTTTTAATAATTTCCTATTTTATAAACAAATACATTTAATGCTTTTTAGGCCTCTTAACATAAGTAAACCTCAAAGGAGGTTTATCATTACTCTGGGCACATAAAAGAATCTTGTTCTCAAGGTTAAAATCAAGAAATTGCAGACGAATGTGATCATAATCTTCCCGTGTCGCTTCAAACGATGGAAGATGCTGCCATTTAATAAGAACAGAGATCTTCTGTGGACCACCCGAGTGACGCTTGACATCTAACGATACTTCTTGTTGAACCTGCCAATCCATATCATTCAACCAATTTTCAGAAAGAGTAGTTACACCAGAGACATGGCCCTTTGTTGCTTTTAATAAAGATATATTGAAAATCGGGTGAATGCGAGTTGTCTCTGGTAGCAACAACCGATAAGCGATCTTCCCAGTACCTTTCAAAACTTTGAATGGCTTTGTACCTCAATTGTTTGGTCGATGTCTTTGGTTTGTCCATCCTTTTAGGGATGATAAGCTGAACTAAATTTCAACATCGTCTCACGTAAACAGAATAGTTCTTTGTAAAAGAAACTCACAAAAATCGTATTCCAATAAAAAACCATAGTCTTAGGCATACCGTGTAATTTGAAAACAGTATTAAAGAATAAAGCAGCCACTGACTTTGGATTATAAGAATGTTGTAAGCTCATGAAATTAGCATACTTTCTCAAGCGATCAACTACAACAAAAATGGTATCCATATCTTTGGATTTTAGTAATTTTTCAATAAAATCCATTAAAATATCCTCCCAAATGTCCCGTGGAATCGATAAAGACAGAAGTAATCTAGTTGGCAACCAGGCTTCATATTTATTCTGCTGACAAATCGTTCATTGATTGACAAAATTTTTAATGTCTCAATTATGCCAATCCAATATAACTCTGCTGTGATTCTCTTCAAAGATTTAATGAACCCAGCATGCCCTCCAATCAGACTTGGATGGAATAACGTCAAAATCTTTGAAATAAAGGTGGAATGCTGAGAAACCATTGTTGATCAACAAAAATCCTAGGTCTGAAGCCCATTGTACAACAATCATTTTTCATAGTCTTCAGCTTTGTATCTGAGTCTACTTCTTGTATCTTGTGACTGAATTACCCTACTGCAAAACAATTTACTTAGTGCAACACTATCGCATTCACTTCATAATCATCTTTTCGGGATAAAGCATCACCTACATTATTCTCACATCCCGGTTTTTAATTAACTTTGAAATCATATCCCAACAATTTCATTAGTCATTTTTTAATGTTCGACTGTCTCCCTCCGTTATTATAATAAAAACTGTAAACTTTTTTAGTACATTCGAACTATAAAATGATTCCTAGTAAACAAGGCCTCTATTTTTGAATAGCTAGCACCATAACAATTAATTTGCGTTCATACATTGATTTCTGACGTCTCAACCACCAAATTTAGTGAAAGGGTAAGTCGTTCCTAACTCTATTTTCATTACTTTTGACATTAGGATTTTGTTTTGTTAGATTGGTTTGAGGTTAGAAACTCGAAATTGTTTCTTTTTGCATTGCCTTGGTAGATTTAATTTCCATGTTATTGATCGGAGGTAGAAATCAACGAGACCAGATTTCACGCTTCACGTCACTGAAATAGACACAATAGTTGAGTTTTTCGAGCAAGTGTTGACCGATGATGATGGCAAAGCCGAGCAAGGGTTGACATCTTGGCAAGTGTCAACCTCGACAGATTGTAGAGTGCAAGTGAACTAGCTAGTTGACACTTGTTATACTCGAAAGGTCAAGGTCAACCCTTTGCTCAAGGTGTCAACCTCTCCTAGGTCTAACGTACTAAAAGGGTCGATCATTTGCTTAAGGTGTCGATCCATGCTGCGTCTTGTGTAAGACAAAGGTTAACCCTTTGCTCAAGGTGTCGACTAATGTTGTGTCTTTTGTAAGGCAATGGTTAACCCTTTGCTCAAAGCGTCAACCCATGTTGTATCTTGTGTAAGGCAAGAGTTGACCCATTATTCAAGGCGTTGACCATTGTTGTATTTTGTGTGGAGCAAAGGTCGACCCTTGTTTGGAGCGGTCATCTTGTTATGCATTTCGCACCTTACATTTCTATTATGATCTTAGCTTACAAGACAAGCTCAAGAACGAAGAGTTGTATCGTTGCTAATTGGAAACGGCTAAACCGAGAAAAGCCAAAGATAGATCAAGATGAATAACTAAAAGTGCTCGGAATGAAACGAAATTTTAGGTGAGATTAGTTTAGTGAGTGAGGTGTGTGATAGTGGAAGGCGTGGTCTAAATTTGTTATAGAGAATAAGTTGTGCAAACTTTACTTGAATCGGCCAATAAGCAATATTTTGAAACTTTTGTCAAAAGTTTCTTTCGAGGAAGAGAACTCGATTTTAAGACAGTTTTGGTCAACTCATTGTTGCTTTCCACTCTCAAGAGAATGGAGAAGCAGGTAGATAAGTAATTTCTAGCAAGGTGCCAAGCTTGAAGGGAGATATGGGGGTGCAACCCCTCAGTTGATAACCAATTGAGCCTTACATTGGTACTTCTTGATCCAAACTTCTTGAATGTTGAAGAAAATCTGAGAATGTTCATTCAAAACCAGCCGAACAAGTTACAAACACCAATTACCATGATTTATAGGCTTAATGGTGGTTGGCTAAGGGTTTGGTAAAGTGATGCTTTACATTGGGTCTCAATTTGGGGTTCCATGCAAGCCATGTCTTTAAGTGTTCAAGGGCTAAACTCAAAATCATACTACCTCTATCCTACCATATATTTAGTCCTAAATGCCTAACATGTATGCATATAATAAAGTTTAATAAGAAAACTAATGCTTGCCCAAATAAGTTTGAAATAAAAAAAGTATAAGTTTTATGACTCGAGAAGACAAATTCCCATGTGAGCCTCTTGGTTGCCTTGTTTGATCTTCCACGTGACAAGATGTTTTGATTGGTTCATATCTATAGTTTTGATCTGTCACTTCAAGTTTTTCAAGGTGTCTTCCAAGTCTTCACACGAATCATTACCTGCAAAAGAAATAATTGTGTAAGAACATTGGCAAGTTAAACTATAACTTAGGGTTTGAGACCGTGTGATGGGCCTGTAGAGCACAACAATTTCACTCTTTACAAATCTTACTTTCAGCAATTTCTTTGTGTCATTCCACCATATTTTCCTAATATGCTTTTGATGTAGTAATAATTTCTACCCTGTTCTTCTAGACTATTGGTCTGATACCAAAATGTTAGGTTCTCGGTAACAAACACTTATCAAATAATAACTTTTCTTAAGAGAATTCAGCACATGACTACAAACACAAACCTCAACACAACCAGAAACATACAATAACTTAGTACAAATAAAGGGATTTCAAGAGCTCTTCCTCTCCACTTTTTCCTAAGAAAAACCACGTACCCCCAACTGCCAAAATATAACCTCCCAAATTGCCTTTTACAACAAAACAGACAAAAACTGTTTTTAATATTTTTTTATTTCATAAACAAACACAATTAATGCTTTCGACTCAACTCTGGAATAGTTTTCCTCTCACCACACTAAAACCATGCAATTGCCTTCTCTTCTAGGATACCAAAATGATAGGTTCTCAATTAACAAGCACTTGATCAAATAATAAAACCAAACACTGCAACAACGTAATACAGATTTAAGGGATTTGGAGAGCCTTTCCTCTCCACTTTTTACTAAGAAAAACCACACACCCCCTTCTGCGAAGATATAACCTCTCAAATATGCCTTTTACAACAAAATAATCAAAAACTGTTTTTAATAATTTCTTATTTTATAAACAAACACATTTAATGTTTTCAACTCAACTCTGGAATAGTTTTCCTCTCTCCACACAAAAATTACAGATTGATTTAGCATAAATTCAATGATCCACTCTCCCTCCCCATTCCTGACATGAATTCTTAGATAATAATAGTAAGAATTCCTTTCCCACATCCACCATTTTATCTTTAATTCAAACTAAAATTTACCTATAATATGTGTTGAGATATGCTACTGTATAAGTAGCGTGTAGAAAACTTAGAGTTATTAGGTTGTTCTTATTTACAGATATTAGAATTGTATCTATATATGTGTATTTATTTTATTTTCTAGTTTAATATATTATTTCCTATTTTGATCGATTATATTCATGTATATATATTTTTAATCAATGAGTAAGAAACAAGTTAAACACTATTGTAGTATTAGAGCTAGGTTTTGGCAGATAAAACTGGTTTTTGCAAAGAAGAACCTGTCCTGCCAACTCTAGGATAGGGCCGTTGTCTGACAAAATACAGACAAACTTTTGGGAATGCAGGATAACTCTTTGAGATCAAGACTCAATTAAGAAAGGCCAAACAAAGAGAAAAAAGTGTAACGCAATACTACACTGTCTCAAAAATCTGTGACAGAAGTTTGATTTATTATGTGATTACAAGTGGCACTATGCCAGAAGCAGTCGTGAAAGAGATGGTATTCAATTTCCTGGTAGGCCTAAACAATGATTTGGATGAGGTGCGATGACAGATACTTGGTCGAGATCCTCTTTCAAGAACTCGTGAGGTGTTTGCTGAAATACGCAGAGAAGAAAGTCGTCGATGGGTGATGCTTGGCCATGAGTCAACCCCTCATACAACAAAGACCTCTGCATTGATGATTACTAAGCTAGCTAAGTCCACTCATAGGTATCTTAAGCACTCAGATCGACCAGTTTGCGAGTTCTGTCACAAACTCGGACACGTTAAAGCTAAATGTTGGAAACTACATGGCAAGCCCGTTGAATTCACTCAAACCAACAAATAGTCTTGCGACAACAAAGAAAGCTTCTAAGTCTTATACGAAGTACCTGCAGCATATCAGTCACAATTTTTTTTTCAACAAAGAAAACCTAGAGCATTTGTATCGGTTGTGGAGTTTACATTAGTCAGCCAATACCTCATCCAATTTATCATATTCCTTAACACAAAAAAGGTAGTCATGCAGTAGTGTTTTGTATCACATTAGATAAATCCGACTCTTGGATCATTGATTCCGGGGCCATTAATCGTATGACAGGTTCTTTTTATATGTTTTCAACCTATTTCCCTTGTTATAGAAATCAAAAAGTCAAAATTGCAGATGGTTCAATGTCTACAATTACTAGAAAAGATCATTGTCTCTCTTTCTCTTATCTTAAATAATAATCTTCATGTGTCCAGCTTATCTTGTAATCTATTGTCTGCTAGCAAAATACCCCATAATCTAATTGTCTAATCAAATTTGTGTCTATTAGTGTTTTTCAGGACCAATGCTCGGGGACGATGATTGGCAATGATAAAGAAAGCGATGGTCTTTACTAATTTGCCTCTTGAGTAAACAAGTTTAGAAACTATGTTCCTCTAGTTTTTTATCTTTAGAGAATGAAATTATGTTATGGTATTATAGATTGATAATCCTAGATTTGGTCTTTCAACGTGAGATTTGTCAATTTGCTAAACATAGGCGATCTGTTTATCCTACTTTACAATACATGTCATCTAAATCTTTTTCTCTTATTCATAGTGACTTGTGGGGACGGTGTAGGGTTAGAAATCTGTCTGGTTCAAGATGGTTTATTACTTTTATTGATGATCATACAAGAAACAGTTGGATTTATTTTCTTAAAAAACAATCTGATGTTGCTAAAAATTTCAAAATTTTTAACTCCATGATTAAAACTCAATTTCAATTTCAAATTCAAGTTTTTATGATAATGAGAGAATATTTTAACAACTTTCTTAGTAAGTTTCTTGTAGAACAAGATATTATCCACCATAGTTCGTGTATCGATACACTTAGATTTATCTTCTTAAAAAAAAATCTGAAGCTGCTGAAAATTTCAAAAATTTTAACTACATGATTAAAACTCAATTTCAGTTTCAAATTCAAGTTTTTATGATAATGAGAAAGAATATTTTAAAAACCTTCTTGGTAAGTTTCTTGTAGAATAAGGCATTATCCACCATAGTTTGTGTATTGATACACTTCAATAAAATAAAATTGCCGAAAGAAAAAATTAACATCTATTAGAAGTAGCTCGAATTCTTATGTTTTCTATTAATGTATCTAAAAGATTTTGGGGTGATGCCATACTTAATGCTGCAAAGTACTATGTTATCAAACCCCTTAAAGTTTTACAATCATATTTTTCTCACAATAGATCTTTTATTCAGTGCCTAAAGTTTTTTATTGTACTAGTTTTGTTCACATTCATGATAATAATCGAAATAAATTAGATTTTAGGGCCACTAAATGTGTTTTCTTAGGTTTCTCTCATACTAAAAAATGATACAAATGTTTTGATATAAGCTTGGGAAAAATGTTTGTAAGCATAGATGTTACGTTCTTTGAAAATAAACATTTTTTTGAAAAACTTCTCTTCCGGGGGGGGGGGGGGGGAACAAATGAAGATAAGTTTTTGAGAAACCATTATTATGTCTACAACTGTTCTTAACTATTACCAAAACAGGATAACAAATGTGGAACCTATTGTGCGTAATGCGGTTTCCACCTCTGAACTTCGTGTTTACTCGAGAAGGAAAGAAAAACAATGTATTGATCTACTGCCTACTGCAACAATATTATCATCTGAACAAAGTGTTGATATAAGTAATCTCAACTTTATTATATTTTCTCTCGATCCAACTCTAGATTCTAACATCAGTGACATGTTACAATCCTTGAGCCAATCCAAAGTGATGTTAGTGTACTCATAGCTCTTTAGAAAGGTGTACGTGAGTGTACCAAATATCGTATTGCTCGTCATGTGTCATATAATAAACTCTTACATAGTTTTAGAACGTTCACCACTAGCATCACTGATGATGAAAGTCCAAAAATGATACAAGAAACACTAACTATTCCAAAGTGGAATGAGACTGTCCTATAAGAAATGAGAGTATTGACGAAGAATGAAACTTGGGAGATGACAGAGCTTCCATAAGGAAAAGACCTCGTTGGCAGCAAGTGAATTTTCACAATCAAGTATATAACTCGGATGACTCGGTAGAAAGATACAAAGCTAGACTTGTATCTCGAAAGTTTATTCAAACCTAAGGCTTAAATTACGGTAAAATATTTGTCTCAATTGCCAAATTCAATACTGTGAAGGTCTTACTTTCGCTAGCTGCTAATCTGAATTGGCTTCTTTTGCAGTCTGATATTAAGAATGCATTTCTTAATGGTGATTTAGAAGAACAGATGATCATGTAAGTGCTTCCAGGAAATGCATGTCTTGCAGGAAAGGTCTGCTGACTAAAGAAGTCTTTATACAGCCTCAAGCAATCCTCTCGTGCATGATTTGTGAGGTTTGCAAGGACTATAAAAGAGCAGGGTTATTCACAAGCTTAATCGGCATACACTATTCTATAAATACATTACAGGAGGTAAAATTACTATTCTGATTGTGTATGTGGATGATATAGTAGTAACATAAAATAATGAGATGGAACTAGCATAATTGGAGAAGGTTATAGCTTATCAGTTTAAACTTACGGATTTGAGAAATTTCAAGTTCTTCCTAAGTATGGAAGTAGCTAGATCAAATAATGAGATTGTTATATCATAGAGGAAGTATGTGCTCGATCTCCTCAAAGAGACAGGTCTCCTCGGATGTAAGTCTACCTCAATACCTATTGATTCTAATCAGAAGTTCGATCAAAATAAGAATGAGGTGCTTGTGCACAAAGTCAGATATTAGAAACTGTTTGGAAAACTGATTTACTTAGCTCATACGAGGCCTGACATTGCATTTGCTGTTAGCTTAGTAAGTCAGTTTATGCATTTTCCAGATGAAAATCACCTCTAGGCTGTCTATAGAATTCT
>JAJTVC010000442.1:0-25000 GCA_022433055.1 Begonia peltatifolia | reverse complement strand
TAGACGACCAGATCCTCCAGTCCAAGATTAGGTTTTATAACGAAAGACTATAAAAGTAACTAAGCTCTGACACACGAAGAATGAGGAAAAGTCCACACAAGGTAGGAGTACATTATAGCAGGATCAGTCACCTGGGCAAACCAACCCTCCTCCAAGAAGGATAGTGCTATGCCCCGGCCAACCCCCGATCTCTATAGAGCGAAAGAGCTACCTTGTGATCCCTAGGTTGCAGCACGTCTGATCATTAACTCCTCAGGACGCTGCCACCGTATCTAAAGACTAACCAGCGGCTCACATGCACAGCCGCCTACGTAGTGTAGTGTTGGTCGCACATTCAAATAGCATTCAAACTCGTTGCCTTTCAAAACCAGGGGTCTTCGATTTGCTTACGATTAGCCCGTCGTTGTTAAAGTAAGAATGAGAACAACAAAAAGGATAGGTGCAGAGGTTCAATAGAAGGTCTTTTAAGAAATAGAGTTGATTGCGTTGCATTAGTAAAGGAATCCAATCCTTCTAGCAAAACTCTAGAATAGATGAAACACACTCGATCCATTGACATCCACCACAGGGTAAACCAACACCTTTTAGGCCCCGATTGATTATACTATAGAGGTAAATGACAGACAATAACTCTCCCTCGAACACAACTTACAACTTTCATCATATTGTGTTCTCCAAAAGGAACTCTTCTCAAAAGGTGCTAAGCTAGAATTTGTGGTTCTGGATGATCCCGCTATGGGAGAAACAGGATTGGAGAGCTTTCCCCTCTTTTGCACCCTTTTGTCTTGAGAGAAAAATAAGAGGGACTTTATTGCTTAGCTTGACTTTTATGGAAGCTTTAACTGTTTCTGGATTGGTTGTTGCACTAATCATTCTATTTGCAAATTCTTTTTGTTTAATTTGAATCCTAAAAAATAATGTATATTTTTTTATTTCTTTGAACTTTCTGTTCGTACTTTTTCTAATTTTATGAACTGTCCATTCTTACAATAATTTATTCATTGGTACAATACTCTATTTATGGGGAGAAACTTATTTATGCCATCACGAAATAAAATGGAACCTCAAACTCTAATTGTTGATGGAAAAAGAGAATGCAGTTGCTTCTCAAAGAGCATGACTTTTTGATTTTCAATTTCTTTATCCAATTCAATTTCTTTTATTTAGAATTCTAAATAGAATCTAGCATCTGCTAATATCTAATAAATAGATAATAATATAAATATAATAAAATTGAATAATAATTCTAATCATATACATTAATACGAGTTTCTATATAGATTTTGTTCAACTTCTTATATTTGGATTAATAAATTATTCTATTTCAAATTAGAAATAAAATAATTTTAAATACTAAGAACTATCTAATCCAAACTATTTAGTAAACTAATAAAAAATAAACTTGAAATTTCTCGCTCTTTTATTTATTTTCGTTTTTATTCAAATAAAATCAATTATGTATTATTAAGAATTTTATATGAAATCATTTATCAATTTTTTTTTCATTTAGAAAAAAGAAAGAATTAATATATATATATATATATAATGTAATATATGTAAAATGATATATAATAAGCTGCTACTTAGTATCGTCAATAGGTTTTAAAAGGCACTATCTCGTTGAAACATTCTATACATCTGCCCTTTTGCAAGACATACTTATATATCGAGGAGCAAGTCTATAAATCTTTGTGTCAAGGTAAACAACTTGATTAGTCGGTTAAACAAGCATTGTTGCTCGGTTCAGAGGCAAGAGTAGGTAGATAAAAGGGAGAAAAATAGATTTTCATAATTAGAGGTATCAATTATATCTACAATTTGGTGATTTTTTATGTATTCGAGCTCCTATAGATGTAAGGACTTGAGCTCACAAATATTTTTTCTATAGTACATGAACATTGTTTGAAGAAAGGTAGTGGGATAGAAAAATTCTATTCAGAAAAGAAACGAGTAGTCAGATTGAATTTACAAGAAAAGAGACACTATCATGCTTAGGCAAAGATCAAGGAATGTGCTACGGTAAATCTTTTTTTTTTTTTTTTGGTTGTTGTTGTTATTAAGGTTTTAGAATCATACATCCCTTATCCTTAATTCTAATAATGGAGTGAGAAAGATTTCCATCGCTAGCCCAATGCACTGGGAACTCCCATCATATTAAATGGGTTAAATGTCCAATTATGAAATCCTTAGAAAAAGAAAGAATCTAAATATAGCTACTATATCAAAACTAGGTGCAAAGAACTAACCAGACTAACCTAGTGGATAAATCAAGAGATTGGGTGGTTATTGTCTCTTATATATTGGTGTTTTAAAATCTATGACAATGGTATAGAGACAAAAACATGACTTCTAGAAGAGAAGTTGTCACGACTTGGGGACGAGCCAGAATAAAAACGTCTAGTCAAGTGACTCGATTTTCGTGAAGGTAACCCGATCCCCAGGCCAATACTAGATGTGACAATGAAAGTTTGAGGAGTAATTACACCCAAGCTCACACAGTGAAAATCCAAGTAGATAATATATTAAAGATAAATGCTTAAACAACATCTAACTGTACAAGAAAGTATTGGATATTCCAAATAAGTTTACAAACTTGAAATAAAATTTAAGTTCTTACCGAGGGATACAAACAAGAGTTCTAAAAGAAACTATACAACTAGCAGCCTCCTCTGATTCCACGGAAGCTATGCACTCTTCTTTTTACCTGGATTAAAAGGTGGTCGTTGAGGTGAGTTGATAACTTATTAGAAAGGTTATGTCTAATGCATCTGGACTTGAAAACGAGTTTTTATCTTTCTTTCAAAATATGATTTGCATTTCAAAACTATGCATGATTTTACTAAACCATTAAAGAAACCTCTTTCCTTGTTTTTTTTCAAAACTGGCTACATGAGCCCCCAGTGACTATATTTTACAAAACACCACATACGTAGGTGACTATATAACAAAAATAAACTTCACCGTAAACCACATAAAATATTCTTAGTGAAAAAAGAGTGTCACACAATGATTCGTCTGACACAATCCACAAAAAAGACTGATCCGAATACTAATTAACGTCTCATGAGACCATGGGAAAACATTATGGTGACTCGAAGATCAAGGCCATCACCCGAGTGATTGGTGACTGACAATCAACCACGACATCAACTCGAACAGTTTACACACCTTGATCGGGTTTAGGGATTTGAAACCCAAGGAGCGCGCCGTCATCACCATATTGCCAGTTTTTCGTACGTGCATACAACGCCACCTTCACGCAACAGAAAGGGTAACATATTAATCTCATGATACTTTGATGCTACGGTTGCTCGAAGGTTCATCCTCTCAACATACCACAACAAATTTAAAATCATGAAGTGGTGAAATTAAACATTAGAAAATCATACCTATAAAACCGATATGCTCGCGACTAGACCTTGTCAAACTTTTAAAGGTGACTACCCACCAAAATAAGGTTTTGAATAAAACATGTTATGCAATGCAGAAAGTATAAAATCTCTACCATGACGATGATTATTCATCTTCCTTATAGGAGCAATGACCTCTGTTATAGGCTCAAAATTAGCAAACTTGTTCGAGTCTATAAGGAAAAACTAAAGTCCTGAACTTCACACTTATTACTAAAGGAAGACACAAGGATAAATCCTATATCGAGACTAGGAACCTAATCCAACAACCAAAGAACGATCGCAAACTTCGCCTCAAGGTTACGCGCCTCCGTGACATAATTTCCTCAATTAAAATTATGTGGTCGACATTCATAAGTGAGGGTCAACCACCGATTGACACTATTAACACTCGGATTAACCCGCAGTTGACATTTCACGCGGTTGACACCACAAACCTCTCAGGTTTCAACATAAATTGCACTAGCGGTCGACATCTCAACCCACCGGTCGACATTTCTGAGCTCTCGGGGTTAAGACGTCAAAATGATCTAGCGGGCGACACATCCCTCAAAATATCAACATCTTCGTGTTCTCGAGTTTCGCTGGAATGCATGACCGGTCGACACTTCCTTTGAAGTGTCGACCTCTGAGTTGATCTCAATGAAGGGGAGTTCGTTAAACTCTCCATTCCTTGCCATTTTTCGCCTTCAAATGATGACTATAATAGATGAAAGTTAACAAATAATGACACTCAAAATAAACCCTAAAATGGACTTGGTTAGTTTCTAACATTGACTCCAAAAGTAGGTTTGGGTCTATTTGACCCATTTGATTCGAATCCTGCTATTCATACTTGCTACAAGAAAATCTGATGTTAAAATCATTGTGAAATTAATTTAATTTTCTGATAAAGTTTTTTCGGTCAAATGCGGGCTTTCAGGCCAAAAAAAAAAAAAAAAGATCTGATCATCTTCACAATCAAACCTATTCAACAACATAAATTTTACTAATGTAGATACAGAGAATACAGTTTAGAACGTAAACCAAATAATTTCTAAAATGATTTCAACGCCAAGCATTATCAAGATAGTATAGACAGTTATCTCAGCTGTTGATATACAATATTAAATTCCAAAATCCAATGTGAGACAAACTATTTCATAAAATTGATGCAAATTTAAAGTAACACAGATCTCAAATACTGCAATTTTGTGCAACAATAAAACTAAAATGGGCGAGACAAAATCAGCATTCAATGTTTGCCAATCGACCTTTCTACCCAGGAGGCCTAGGTTTGAAGATCGACAACGATCTAGTTAGCTCGTCAGAAAGATTGGTGTTCAGATAAAATCAATTAAGTAGATGCAACAAAAAACATTAGATGATAATTAATTTGAGCCAAATCAAACCAATAGAAAACAGAGAAGAAATGAAACCAGAGCAATGACTAAGCATACAAGTTTAGCTAGAGAAATAGAGAAGAGAAAGACGAATCAGTTCAATCGGTTACAGTTTACCAGAACCTCAGGAACGATCATTAACTGATCGATTTACGAACACCAAGCTTTCTGACGGGCTGACTAGATCGTTGTCGATCATCAAACCTGGGCCTCCTTCAAGCAGAAAGGTCGATTGGCAAACACTGAACGCCAATTTCTCTGTCTCGCCAAATTCAATTTTATTGTTGCACAAAACTACGACTGACCTATCCTCAATACAACTGATAATTCGAAGTAGTTCATCAACCCGTATAATTTTAGGATAATATGAAAACAAAGCATTAAATGATAAGTTCATTGACAAATTTTCCCTTTAATTATATTCATTAAGAAAATTATGTTTAAACTATCATTCATTAACAAAGTAACTCTTATCGGCCAGTTTTTTGTTAAAAATTATTTTGCAATAACTGTTGCGGCACTTAAAGGTGAACCGTGCACTAATACCAAATTAGTATGATCTAGTAAACTCTGATAGAAATATTTACCAATTTAGATGGAAAATCAAAGAAAACAATGACAAAGATTTCGAGTTAAAAATGGAGACTCGTACTCTCAAGTTTTCTCTTTGCAACCTCCTTTTTTTTTTTTTTTATTGTTCCTTTATGATTCATATTACTTTCTTCCTGTCCTTCTCTTATACAGGCCACGTCATCCCATACTCTCTTGCACGCCTTACCAATTGGCCCTCTCTCCACTTGTCTGGTTTTTTTTCGCGAGTAAACTTTCAATATTTGAGGTTTATCAGGTTTCGAATCTTGAAAATTTTTTGATTTTGGGATCTGTGTATTACTTTAAATTTGCATCAGTTTTGTGAAATAGTTCGTCGCACATTGAATTTTGGAATTCAAATTTGTATATTAGCAACTATGATAACTCTCTATGTTATCTCGCTACTCTTTAATGCTAAAATCATTCTAGAAATTATTTGGTTTACGTTTTGAACTGTATTCTCTGTATCTATATTAGTGAAATTTAAGAGGTTGACCTGGTGTGATTGTGAAGATGATTAGATTTGTTTTTTCTTTTGGCCCGAAAGGCTGCATTTGATCGAAAGAAATTTGATAGAAAATTAAATTAATATCACAATGATTTTAATACATTAGATTTTCTTGTAGCAAGCATGAGTGACAAGATTTGAATCAAATAGGTCAAATGGACCCAAACATACTTTTGGAGTCAATAGTAGAAACTAACAAAGAGTCCATTTCAGGGATTATTTTGAGTGTCATTATTTGTTAATTTTCGTCTATTATAGTCCTTATGAAAAATAATACGTGAGCAGGGTGCAATTTGGTCCGGTTGGTTTCTGATGAACCAAATAGATCAATCTTTTTTGTTGTTGTCGTTCACTTTCACCCACTCATTCTCTCACCTCCATTCCCTCTTATCTATTTCGAACTGGTTCGCCTCATTTCTTGACTGTTCGGTAGGATTTTAATAATTCGAAGGTAAATCTCATTTAATACTGACGATTTTTGGATTTAATTATCTTATTTTTCAGATCCAAAAATCTTGCCAATTATCGATTCGCAGCTTGTTGTGTTTAATTATGATTTTGTTCTCTTTTTTTCGAAACTTCTATAGGTATCTTATGGATTTATGATTTAACTATTTAACACATAAGTTTGATGATGTTACTGCTGTATCTTTTGCTTAATTGAAAATAAAAGTATATTTTTTGCCTTCGCATGCGAAGTATGAATAATGCAAATAAGACATTTTTACGAAATGTCGTAGATTATCATAATCTTTTTAACTTTGAAAACAATTCAAAATATAAATTTGCGATGAAACTTCTCTCTTAATTTTTGATTTGAATGTAAGAATTTATAATCATTCAATTCTCAATCGTTATGAACTACAAGCGACAAGCATGCCAAAAGAGGAATTTAGAAATTCAACTTATTGATGTACAATTGAAGTATTGGACTTCAAACTAGTTTATTTTGAAGATTTCTTAGTTTCCCTCTTACTAGTGAGTATCTTTAAATATGCTTTTTGCATTACCATTGAAAATTAATTTGTTCTATTTTTTTTTTTTATAATGGTACTAAATTTCTAGACTAGTCCAATCTTTGTATGGTGAGAAAATTTGAGGCGAACTTTGTTGCAATACATGTATTTTTAAAGTAAAGCTGTTCAATGTATTGTTTCAACTGAATGATTTTTTTTATTAGATTGTTCCTTAATAGAATTACAAATGGCGGAATTTAGTCTTGGTGTCCTTATTGACATCGTGGATGAGGAATGGATGAGAGACACTCTCCCAGATGATGGTTTGTCTCACAACTCTTTATAAACAGGGACAAAGGAATCTTTTTTTTTCTCCATTATATTGTTTAGATCTACAATGCTTATGGTGTTTCTTGTTTCAGATCTTCCACTTCCACAAGTTCTAGTTGTTCGAACCGACGAATCAGAGGATGCAAGTATGTTCTTTGCTCAATCTAAATAATTTAAGGAATCTATGTTAAAAGACAATTAAGCTGTCTTTTAAATGATGTAAATGCTGTACGTTGTTTGATAATAATAAGTGTATTTGCCAAAGCATGTCATGAAAATATATGGTAAATCATACTTCAATTTTTGATTAGGTTCCTTCTAAAATTCATAAAATTTTAAAATTATCTTCACCACAGGATTGAGCTGATATGATGATTGTCTAGAAAGTAAGTGTGTATTATTTTTTAATCGAATATCAAATTGATTTTGGAAAAGAAATATGTCCAAAGGAGTGAGCACTAGAAAATATAATGTTTTCTGAGAGTATGACATTAATGTGAGGTTGTTAGACTCCTATAGTTAGATCAGAGATGGGAGAAATGGAATGTACACTTCCAGCTAGTGCAAGTTTGGTGGTTATTTTACATGTTTATTTCGGTAACTTTGTTTCAACTAAATCGATTTCACTTTAAATATTGGCAGTTCAGGAGAGTCAACATGTTGATGGCGATGTCTGGCACGATCTTGCACTGACCACTCAATGAAGGTTTGATTGCATTGGAATTGTGTTAGTTTTAGCGGCAGGATCCTTGAAAACCGGCTATGATAAGAATCTTGTTCTCTGTACGAAGGTTTCAAGGATAATGATGCCTGATTTAACAATATTATTGTTACTACTTTTTCCATATATTTCTTTTAATGGCTTCATTTTCATTTTGTAAATCTAGATTGAAACTCTTCGTCAAGACCAATGCAATTTGAACTTGAAGGAGAGAAAAGCACTTTAACTTTAGTCCAAATCTTTTCCTCTTAGATTAGGCATGTCCCTTTTGCTTCAAAACCTTATGCAGCAGAAACTTCTAACTCTTCACCGGTTTCCATATCTTGACTAGCCATCCCGTCAAAACATATGCTCTAGGAAAAGAATATTGAACCTGGATTGTGAAAGAAGGCCTGTGGTTTTTCTGGCCAAATTTTGAGCTTGGCATGGGCAGAGGATAGGAAGAAATGTAGGCGACGGTGGAGAAACAGCAGCTGTGATTGTGATTTTGATACCTTGCCCATGAAAATTCAGATATTGACATTACTTTCCATTTCCTGAGCTAAAACATTGTTTATTTTATAAATACATTAAACATAAACATCGGCTAGATTATTGTCCAGTAAAAACTATTAATCAAATAGGATTTATTTGGTAGCGTAAATACCTTGACATTGATAAAGATAAAAGAAGGTTTTGTTACGAAACGCTATGATACATAAAAAATTATTTATTTTTATATTCTAGGGTCAATCTTATGTAAAATTTTATTTTGTGCAGAATTATCTTGAAAATGATATTTAAATGTGAGTGAATAAAGAAAGCTGAGAACTGTTAAAAGGAGAGAAAGATCAAGATTATTTAAAAGAGAAGATTTGATAAGATAATAGAGATGAGTTTGTTAGGAAAGATGTGGAGAAGAAGTAGGTGGAAGCTGGAGGAGGGTGTGTTTTAGAATTAGGTCAAATAACATAAAAAAATCCTATAATATTATATCATTAACAAATTGGTCTTTAAAGTATGTTAATTAATGAAATCGCATTTAAATTATGATTCTGTCAACAAAACAACCCCCAATGAAAACTCAGTCTCTTCAAGCTGTGTAATTTTCGCCACTTTTCCTATTTTTTTCTTTTAAATAAATTATTGCGTTATGCGAGGATAATTTGTCTAGTATTGACTTGAACTGTTTTGATTCGTTGACATTTTTCACATGTAAAATTTCGGTCAAATCACTCGTCGATTTTTAGTCTTGTGTGGTAAATTTCTAAAATCTTACGTTGAATAGATTAATATTTTGTCTTTAAGTTTGTTGGATGAGTATTCTTGAAGTTTTTGGGCTTTTAATGAATTTCAAGATGTTCCATGTAGTTGAATCTCGAGAATTTAATTATGTAAATTAAATTTTCACAGGTGAAATTTTATTTAGAGTTGGAAAATTTTTTATCGATTAAGTTTGAGAGATTTTGATAGGATTTTAGATTAGTCAAGAAGTCGGGATTTTATGGTTTATTTAATATGTAAAATGTAATAATTTATATTGTATTTGATATATTAAATAAATTAAATTAATTTTAATTCCCATTTATTTATTAATAAAATTTTTATTTTTAAAAAGGGAATCCCTTTCCCTTGCGATTGGTCGTGAGGAAGAGAGCCGTTTGGGAGACAACGAGTCTTCATCACTTGCCTCATGTTCGTCTCGTCTCGTTCTCCAAGTTTCATGAATGGTAAATCTATTTCTAAGCTCCTCATTAGTTTTCATGGTTAGGTTTGCTATTTTCATCGCATTCAAATTTTGGTTAGAAACTTGAAATATTGGCTTGTTTTTGTGTTATTTAGTTAAATCTATAATTAATGCAAATCTTTTGTGTTTGGGAATGAAATTAGAGAAAATAGCAGGTTTTTCTATGAAAACAACTGTTGGACAGATGTCTCTTGACTTTTGCTAGTGTGGGCAGAGTTTCGCTTTGCAAAGCGTAGTTCCGTGTTGCAAAGTGGACTCTCGCATTGCAAAGTGGAGTTTTGTAATGGAGTCTCGTGTTGCAAAGCAAACTCCAATGTTGCAAAGCATACTTTTGCACAGGAGTCCCACATTACACTATGGTCCCTTGCACAATATTTTTAGTGAAGGAATCATCGTTTGATTGTCATTTTCTTCTATCTAGGATTTATAATGTGCCCTAGAGGGCCATCACTCGATCACAAACCAAGACACGAGCTTTATCCAACCTGTTCACTAACAAGTTCAATTCTTTTGCAGGAATTACTGGTGTCGAATGCCTCTTTACGGATTTGGAATGAGATCGGAGCAGAAAGGACAAAGATCAACCCTTGCACTTGCTGTCGTGGGAGCTAAAGGTGGAAGTACATGAAGAAGGCATTTGTCTCCCTCGGAATTAATTTGTAATTGAATTTTATTCGGTAAACATTCGCCCTTATGTTTTTGTTGACAAACATTCGCCTTCCTGTAATGTTTTATAGTTGCATGCATCCTTAGGCATTAGGATTAGATGTATGTTAAATTAGATGGTGGTTAGAAGCAACAATTGGAGTGGAGTTTAGCAGCACATTGATGCAACAAATCGGCCAAAGCTTGAAGAGTGATCTGGTGTGCAAGTGGACTAAGAATGGCTAACCATGTGGCCTATTTCGAAGCCCAAACCCATTCTAACCTTCAGCCACCTTAGGTGTATAAATACATGGCTATTGGTGTGTGTAAAAGTTGTTGAATCTATGAGAATAGCCCCTTTTGTGTTCAGCTGAAGTAGCTTGAAGCTTGGTGAACGGTAAGACTCGGTTCGGTCAAGAACCGAGAAGGAATGCATCTCCTTGAGCTTTCAAGCCCGAGGTTGCTTGAATAGTCGTCGTTCCACTCGTCTTCCCTCTCTTTTCCAGAGAAGGATACACGAAGAGAGTGGTCAGAAACCGGTCCCGTTTGTTGCCGTCTTCCTTCGGAAGATCGTTATGCCGAGAGCCTAAAAAGGTTGCTCATCGGACAGCATTTGCTTTTCTGCTCATTTTTGTTTTTTCATTTCGTTTGTGGGTGAAACACTACTCATTCGAGGTGGAATCATGTCATGTGGTATCAGAGCATGGATAGCTTCCCCTGAATGTCTAGCAAACGAGTGGATTGATCTTTGTTACGCATTTTGTTTGCTGTAAAAAAAGATTTCTATTTCTTCTCTGGTTCGTTGGTTTTAGAAACAAAGCAGAAACCGGTTCTGTTATTTTTGTGCCTAACATATAAGGATCTAAACACTACCTTTGATATGTTATTACTAGACAAAAAGTTAAAACCAGAAACTCGAAACCATTTATTCTTAAAGCTTGGAACTTATGTTTGATCTGTTAGATGTTCATATTCGTATTTGTGTTTTCTGCACAAGTTTTACTCAACTGATTGGCTGCGGTAGGTGCAGGCGGTAGGTGCAGGTGGTAGGTGTTTGTTGTGGGACCACTGATATTGTACGTTTGTATTGTTATGCATGTGGTGTGATATGTAGCAGCTAATGTTATTACGTTATTCGGAAAAACCATTATGTTGCTTCTGTTGCTTCTGTACTTGGTGATTTAATTCTGTTTTTGTGCTGATATTGTTGTTTGCTGCATCAGTCCATGTTTGTTAACATGTTGACATAACCACTTTGGCAGAACACCATGTTAATTTCTATTTTACTTGCCTAATCGGATATCTTATATGATCTGCGCACACACCCTAGAATTACTGTGATTATGTTATTGTATCCTTACCATGTGATTTTAATGTTAAATGAGTTGATGCGTGATATTTGCACTAAATGAAATACATTGTAATCGGAATATGTTAATGCCCTATAAAACTTTATGCCGAGTTCACTAGTTGTTTTGGTAGATTTGACCCCCTGAACTTAAAACAGTCATAACTTTTGCTACGGGTGTCAGATCTTCGCCCGTAAGATATCAAATCGAAGCTCTCTCAGAGCTCTACAATAATGTCACAAACGCTGCCTATAACTACCATGTTCCATCCCCAAAAAGGGCCATTTAAGCCCTCAAATTTGCCCTCAAAATTTTAGGCACCCGAGATCCACTATTTTTTCCCCTCCTTTCTAACACTTAGGGTCGATCTAGCATAAGAACACGTCTCCCCTACAACCTTAAGAAGTCACATGAAGACTAGAAGTGGACTCAATCGAGATTTAGAGAATTGAATACCCTCCTAGGAGATTCCCCGACCAGGATCCTTTCCCGAGGAGTGAGAGGCCACCCAACCCAAGAAGGAGGTTCCAAAACTTTGACTATCATAATGAGGATGAGTGGCTAGACGAAGAAGAGAATTTCCGGTCTAGCTGTCGAAAGGACTTAGACGATCTTAGGAACATTAAGTTGCATGTTTCGTTATTCAATGGCGCATGCGATGGTAGCACCTTTCTAGATTGGATAGATAAAGTGGAAAAAATCTTTGACTACTATGAATATTCAGATAAGGTTAAAATCCAAATAGTTTCGATCGAGCTCACGGGATACACGGCCCTTTGGTGGACCTACATTAAATCCCAAAGACAGAAGATAGGAGACAACCCTGTCACCACTCGGAGAGTGATGAAGTCCCTTATGACCAAGAGATTCATACCTAACCAATACCGACAAGAGCTCTTTTTACAAAATCCAAAACTTGAGACAAGGAGGTCGATCTGTTGAAGAGTACCTTACTGAGTTTGAGACCCTTAAGATTCGTGGAGATATGGACGAACCTAAAGAGCAAGTGCTTGCACGATTTATTCGAGGATTGCACCAAGATATAGGAGACACTGTTGAGTTGCATCCCCTAGAATCCCTTGACGCGGTAGTACAAATGACTATGAAGGTAGAGCACTAACTTAGTAAGAAGAGAAAGGTTAGCTTCACCCAGAAATTTTCGCTCAAGACTACTCCTAAGATCACCTCTCCGCAACCAGAACCAAACAAAACTTTCGCCAATGCTGAGTGAAAGAAACCGTTTCTACGTAGTTGGCCACCCAAAGAATCAAGCAATAAAACCCTAGTAGAAAGTACCAATCCCCCTAGATTGCGAGACCTTAAATGCTTTAAGTGTCATGGCTTGGGTCATTTCATGGCTCAATGTCCTAATAGACGAGTGATGATCTTCCAGGAGGACACTAGAGAGTTTACGAGCGAAGACGAGCGAGAAGGTATAAAAGAAGATGAGGAGGACAGTAACTCCCAAGTGGAAGTTTTTCATGCCCCTAAAAGACCCATGCTTATGGTCAGAAGACGTGTTCTTGTAACTAAGAATTCTGGAGAAGACTGTCAGCGTGAGAACATCTTCCATATCAGGTGTTTCATCAAGGAGAAGTTATGTTCCCTGATTATAGATGAAGGTAGTTATGCTAACTTTGCCTTCACAGAGTTAGTGACCAAGTTAGGCTTAGAGACCAACACTCATCCCCACCCCTACAAGCTACGTTGGCTAGATGATAGGGATGATGTCAAGGTTACCAAGCAAGTGAAAGTTGAATTTGCTCTCGGGAAGTACAAGGACACGGTCCTCTGTGATGTTGTGCCTATGAGTGCAAGTTATTTACTCCTAGGCCAACCCTGGCAGTTTGACCAACGGGTAAACCACGATGGCTACACTAACTACTATTCCCTTAAGTTTGAAGGAAAGACTTTTAAGTTTGCTCCCATGACCCCTGAACAAATATCTAAAGATGACGCTGCAAGAAAGGAAGCCAAGGATAAAGCTACTTTACTCATGACTAAGAAGGAGATAGAAACATCCGTGCGTAAAGGAGATCCCCTAATTTTGGTACTTTTTCGAGATAAAGTTATGGAGATAGAAGTTATTCCTCAACCCGTTAAATCTTTACTTAGCTAATTCCAAGATGTGTTCTCAGAAGACTTACGTCAAAGTCTATCACCCTTGTGTGGCATTGAACACCAAATTGATCTCCTACCTGGAGCCGTACTGCCTAATAGACCAGCATACCGAATGAACCCCGAAGAAACCAAGAAACTGCCGGACCAAGTACAAGAACTTTTGGATAAATGTTACATGAGAGAGTCCATGAGTCCCTGTGCATTACCCTCTTTATTAGTTCCCAAGAAAGACGGCACCATGAGGATATGTATTGATAGCCGAGCCGTGAACCAAATTACTGTCAAGTATAGATTTCTCATCCCCAGGCTCGAGGACATGTTGGATGAGCTCAATGGAGCCTCTATTTTCTCTAAAATAGATTTTAAGAGCGACTACCATCAGATCAGGATGAGGGAAGGCGACGAATGGAAGACAACCTTTAAGACAAAATATGGATTATTCGAATGGATGGTAATGCCTTTTGGTTTATCTAATGCCCCAAGTACGTTCATGAGACTCATGCACCATGTGCTTAAAGAGTACTTAGGAAAATTTATTGTGGTATATTTTGATGACATCTTAGTGTATAGCGTGGATCTCCCTTAACACCTCTCCCACCTTTACTCACTTTTTCAGATCCTTAGAAAGACGAAACTATTTGGTAACTTAGGAAAGTGTTCTTTCACATAGGACAAGGTGTACTTTCTAGGATTTGTCATCTCAAAAGACAGGATGGAAGCAAACGAAGAAAAGATAAATGCTATCAAGGATTGGCCTATATCGAATTCTATCACAGAAATACGCAGCTTTCACGGGCTAGCCTTATTTTATAGAAGATTCATTAAAAACTTCAGTTCAATAGTTGCTCCGCTTACCGATTGCACTAAGAAAGGGAAAGAGTTCTCTTGGACCCCAGCGTGTCAAAAGAGCTTTGACCTCATCAAAGACAAATTATGTCATTCCCCTGTACTTGCCCTCCCGAATTTCAACAAGGTCTTTGAGGTCAAAAGCGATGCATCTGGAGTCGGCATAGCAGCAGTGCTTATGCAAGATGGCAAACCCGTGGCGTAATTTAGCAAAATGTTGAAAGGACCCACACTAAATTATTCCACCTACGACAAAGAATTCTACGTAGTTATACGTGCTTTAGAACATTGGTAGCATTAGCTCCTACCTCGAGAATTTGTTATCAACGCTGATCACTAAGCCCTAAGACATATCAAGAGTCAGCACAAGCTGAACAAGAGACATGCCAAGTGGGTGGAGTTTTTAGAAAGGTTTCCATACACCCTTAAGTATTTTAAAGGAGAGAATAATGTCGTGGCCGATGCACTCTCTAGAAAGCGCATTCTACTCACCGAATTAGGGGTTAGATTCTTTGACTTTGAATGGATTAAGGAGATCTATGAAACCGACCCTGATTTTGGACCTTATTACATCAAGTGCATGGACAAGGCCGAAGGCGAATATCGCCTCATGGATGACTATTTACTTAAAGCGGGAAAGTTGTGCATTCCCCAAGGAAGCTTATGGCGATGCCTAGTAAAAAACGTTCATTGCGGAGGCCTAGCAAGTCACTTCGGAGAGAAAAAGACCCTAGAATCGCTTAAGGAACACTTCTATTGGCCTCACATGATGAAAGATGTGCATCACATGGTGGAGACATGCATGATTTGCAAGAAGGCTCAGAGTAAAGTTCTATCTCAAGTCTTATACATGCCCTTACCCGTCCCATCACACCCTTGGGTAGATGTTAGTATGGACTTCGTTTTAGGACTACCACGGACCGCCCGGAATAAAGACTCTATAATGGTGGTCGTGGATCGGTTCTCCAAGATGGCACATTTTCTTGTGCCGCGACCGATGACTCTGTCTTAATAGCTAACCTATATTTTAAAGAGATCGTTCGCCTACATGGTATACCGCGTTCTATCGTGTCGGATAAAGACACTAAGTTTTTGAGTGCCTTTTGAATCACTTTGTGGAAAAAGTTAGGGACTAGGTTGTGTTTCAGCACATCTTTTCATCCCCAAACCGATGATCAAATGGAAGTCGTCAACAGGACCTTAGGTACCCTCTTAAGCACTGTTGTAAGTAAGAAACTGTCTAACTGGGATATAGTACTCCCAGGCTTGGAGTTTGCCTACAACCGCACCCTTCATTCCACTACTCAGCAATCGCCCTTTGAGGTTGCCTATGGGCTTAATCCATATACACCGTTAGATCTTGTTCCCTTACCTTTTATAGACTTAGCTAATCCATCAGGAGCGGACAAGGCTGAATGAATTAAGGAATTGCAAGAGACTGTACGCAAAGCCATCGAGAAGAGCAACGACAAGGTCACCAAACACACTAATAAAAGACGACGAGAAGTTATCTTTAATGAAGGAGACTTAGTTTGGTTACACCTAAGGAAAGAAAGATTCTCCGCTAAAAGAAAATCCAAGTTGATGCCTAGAGCAGAAGGACCATTCAAGGTGTTAGAAAGAATCAACAATAACGCCTATAAGATAGAGCTCCCCGGCGATTACGGAATTTCCTGCACCTTTAATGTCCAAGATCTCTCGCTATACAAAGGAGACGATGATGACATCGAAGCGACCCTATTAACGGATTTGAAGTCAAATCCTCAATCACCTTGGGAGGATGATGTGCCCTAGAGGGCCATCACTCGATCACAAACCAAGGCACGAGCTTTATCCAACCTGTTCACTAATAAGTTCAATTCTTTTGCAGGAATTACGGGTGTCGAATGCCTCTTCGCGGATTTGGAATGGGACTCGAGCAAAAATGACAAAGATCAACTCTTGCACTTGTTATCGTGGGAGCTGAAGGTGGAAGCACATGAAGAAGGAAATTGTCTCCCTCGAAATTAATTTGTAATTGAATTTTATTCGGAAAACATTTGCCCTTATGTTTTTGTTGGCAAACATTTACCTTCCTGTAATGTTTTATAGTTGCATGCATCCTTAGACATTAGGATTAGATGTATGTCAAGTTAGATGGTGGTTAGAAGTAACAATTGGGTCAGAGTTTAGCAGCACATTGATGCAACAAATAAGCCAAAGCTTGAAGGGTGATCTGGTGTGCAAGTGGACCAAGAATGGCCAACCATGTGGCCCATTTCGAAGCCCCAGCCCATTCTAACCTTCAGCCACCGGTCTATAAATACATGGCTATGGTGTGTGTAAAGGTTGTTGAATCTATGAGAATAGCCCCTTTTGTGTTCAGCCAAAGTAGCTTGAAACTTGGTGAATGGTAAGGCTCGGTTCGATCAAGAACCGAGAAGGAGTGCATCTCCTTGAGTTTTCAAGCCCGAGGTTGCTTGAATAGCCGTCGTTCCACTCATCTTCCCTCTCTTTTCCAGAGAAGGATACACGAAGAGAGTGGCCAGAAACCGGTGCCGTTTGCTGTCGTCTTCCTTCAGATGATCGTCATGCCGAGAGCCTAAAAGGTTGCTCATTAGACAGCATTCGATTTTTTGCTTATATTTCGTTTTTGCTGTTTCGTTTGTGGGTGAAACACGACTCATTCGAGGTGAAATCGTGTCAGTTTATGTTTCTGGTTTATGAGTTCCTTATTGCTATTTTACAATGTTGTGTAGGGATTTTTGATGTCAAATTGTTGTAGGTTCCAACAAATGTTCCAATTTGCAATGTGTTGTTTCAGCGCCTATTTTCGTTAGCGTGTCTCGGCTGGTCAGTGAGGCTGTGATTGTCATTCAAGCAGGAGTTTTTATACGGTACAATTTTACATTGCATTGTATAGTTTCAAAAACTTATTTTTGTGGATTGACACATTGAGTGACTATTCTTTTTCACTAGAACTGTGCCTTGGGGCACATAAATAAATCAAGGGTAATTATCGATTTTAATTCTTTACTATACACTTTATTTCGCCCCCTGTACTAAAAAAATTGGTAAAGCGAACCCTGTACTTTGATTTGATTATTGGTTATGACCTTCCATCATTAATTTCGTTAAACTTTCATTTAAGAAATTACCAAACAATATTAGATTCACTTGAAATTTTTACCATATGTTTACTACTTAATAATAAGATAATCTAGAAATTTTCATGATTTTTTAACACATGTACGATTTATTGTAAGTTTATTTTAGTAATTTATAAAAATATTATAGTACATTATACAAGTTTTAAAAAATCACAAAATTTTTTCTATTATCTACTCATGATGTGGTGAATATGTTCAAATAAATCCAATATTTTTTGGTATTTATTTAAAATTAATCTTAATTTCTTATTTACTTTATAAATTAATTTTTAAAACAATACCAAAAGATATTGGATTTATTTGAACATTTTTCTACATATTCACCACATCATGAGTAGATAATAGAAAAACGTTCGTGATTTTCTAAAATTTGTATAATTTACTATAATATTTTTATAAATTACTAAAATAAACTTACAATAAATCGTACATGTATTAAAAATCACAAAAGTTTTCATATTATCTTCTTATTATGTAGTGAACATGTGGTAAAAATTTCAAGTGAATCTAATATCGTTTGCTAATTTTTTAAATAAGGGTTTGACGAAATTATTGATTGAAGGTCAAAACCGATAATAAAATCAAAATACAGGTTAAGTTTGCCGGTGTTTTAGTACAGGAGGCGAGCCGAAATAAAGTACATAGTACAAAGTTAAAATTGATAGTTACTCATAAATCAATCAATGCATTTGATATGCTCGGGGTTAGCTTGATTTCTTGACAGAAGACATATGACTTCACTAAAAAAGGTTGCGGGGCCCAACTTGTATTAGCATAAAATAGTCTAATAACCCTCTCATAAGTATCATTCCTCTATTCACACAATCCAATTCTCTTAAACAAGTCCTTCATTCCCAATGATGCAAAACTTGAAAATATAACTCTTGTAGAGCAAATAATAAAATGATGCATCAAATCGGCCTCATAAATCAACTTTTTTGCAGTTCTAAAATCTGTAGAAAAATACCCAATTGATGTTTGACCAACTTGTATTGGAGCATGTTGTGTTAGACGACGTTATGTCGACCACTTTGCAAGAGACCACTTTGTGAGAACACACTTTGTGAGGGACCATCTTTCGTTTCAAAGAGAGCTTAAGAGTCATTTGTGATGAACAATTTATAGCCAAATTTGTCAAAAAATAGAACATCGCTTGGAGGGTCGTCGGAAGCGAGGGTTAGGAATTACAAAATCGGCGACAAATCGCTTGCAAAGAGGGATGAGGTAATTTTGAGGAGGGATCGGACTTCTAAAGAGCTAGGGTTTTCTGCGTGTTCGGGAGCATTATGGGAGTTGATTCTATTATATATTTGCACAGAACGGGAGCCCGTTGTTTAAGAACAGGATCCCATTCTAGAGCCGAAGCTTGTAGTTAATCCCGCTCTAAACAGCAGATCCCACGCTCTAAAAAAAGCCTATAATGGGAGATCTCGCGAAATTAGGAGAGGACCTAGCGCAGGATTCTGCATTTAAAGATCGAGCTCTTAAATTTCATAGTTTTATTGTAGAAAATAGAGATTGGGAGCTTGCTTGTTGCGACCCAGAGGTGGGCAATTTGATCCTCGGAGAGGACACGCCCCCTCAGCCCAATGCTAGGTTTGACTGTAGAAGACTTTAAATAAAATGAGTCATTACTCACAAAAAATGTATTAGAATTCACATAGCAATCACATAAAAATAAGATAGTGCAAAACTTAAACAATCCAATAAAGTATCAAACACATAAATAATTTTATACAAACCAAAGGAAAGAAAATAAAACAAATGAAGATTCAGTCTAAACAATCCAAAACCCATCCCTACAAAAATAAATATACTTTTTAGTGAAAGAACTCAAATGGTCACTTACCATAATTTTAGCTTGAGTCTTTGGACTCTGGGGCACATCATCCTCTTCAAGTGATTGGAGATTTGTTCACAAATCTAGAAGGTCGGCTTCATGTGCTCCTTTGCTTCGGATGGCGGTTGCCTCATCAAGTGGATTACCTACAAAATGAACATAGTCCATAGTATGGAAATTTGACTATGGGCTTGGTCTTGGTTGGATAATGCCAATTCTGGCACATCATTTCCTCCGGGTTGTTGAAGATTTGTCCTCAAATCTAAAGACTTTTGTCCATAAGATTTACCAACTATCCTGGAGTGAGTGAGTTTGCTTTGATCTTTAAAGCCTACAACCTTTAAATAAACTCCTTAGCAGAAAAATTTGGCCGAGGGTAGTGTAATACATTTCTCAACAATGTTAGCCTTCACAAAGGGTTATACTCTAAATTAAAACAAGAGGCACAATTATAAAGCTATCTCCAAACTTCAACTTAAACTATTTTCCATAAGCATAAATGTTCTAAATTGAAATCAAGAGATAAACTTATACTATTAGCACCAAATGTAACAAAGATAGTTTCCATAAGAATAAATATCCTAAATTGTCAACAAGAGATGCATATGGAATTACTACCGAATTCACTCATCACATAATATTCCAATTTCAAGAATAGATGCAAGAAAGCATGTGTAATAACTTGAAAATTTCTGGAATTTAAATTTGTTTCCCGTTAGAATTTTTCGAGAAGTTTTAGAAAAAAATTTATTTTACGAAGCTTGGAATTTAATTCGTAGAAGAATTTCTAAAATTTTAAAGTCGGAATGACGCAAATTTAACAGGATTACGAACGATTAGATACAAGAGGGCATTTTGGTAATTTGCATTAAAAAAACATATAACTGAACAACTTCTTAGTTTGCTTCTTCACCACGGGTACCCGAGAGAGAAGAGCGAATGTAGGTGAGAGGAAAACCCGATCGGTGAACGCTGCCGATGGAGCAGAAGGGAGCGCCGACGTGCAGAGTGCTCCGACGAGCTAAAGCCAACTCGTAGTTCGGTCTTCCTATGCCAAACTCGATTGTGAGCCCAGTGAGTTCCCTCTGCTCTCTACTCGGTTTTGATGGTCGATGGCCTGGAGTTAAATTTGATTTGACTATTGGTGAGTTTATGCGTAGTGGGAGGAGATTGGAGGGATGGAGGGAAGTAGCTGATTTAGTTTTCTTGAGCTGAAGGCCGTAGGCGAGTTCCCCTGTCCGGTTCTGTTAGGCCAAGCTAATGCCCAATCTCCAGTGTTTCTCTTGTAGTGTTAGCGGATTGATGAGTCGGCCTTAGAGGTGTGGTGCAGGTGTGTGCGTGCTGGACAGTGAATGCCCGTTTGTGTGAGGGGAAAAAAACTGAGAGGCCGAGAGTTAAGGTTTGGGTTTTCTGATCGGGGAGCCTTCAACCTTCTTTGTTCTGTGCATTGGTAAGCTGAGGTGTGAGTGAATGGTGGAAGGATTTAGTGGATTCGATTAGAAATTGTAAACATCAAAAATTTGCTTAAGGAACCAGTACAGTTTTTGGGAAAATTGAGCTAGTTTTGGTTTCTTGTTTTAAATTTTGTTTTGGTGTGTTAAATTCGGTTGTTAGTAGAGCGTTTGGCCACTAGAATCGTTCGATTCTGATGTTCGACGCAAAAGTTATGCGCGTCTGAAGTTTAGGCATGTTTTCGGCCGAATCGAGTTAGCAACCCATTTTAGTTGGGATTTCATGGGTTTAGTTGAAAGATGTGATTTTTAGCATGTTTAGTGAATTTTGATGTAAAGATTGATGAGTGATTGTTTATGTGTAGGTTGAACAAGATTTTTGGTGAAAATGTGCACGGGGAAAGTTTAGGACGCCGGGTAAGTAATGCATGTGTGCGCATGTGCCCTTATGGGCCTACATCACAGAATGTTAGAGTTTAGTATGTGTGTTTTGTATGTTTTCAATTGAGCATGCATCCTGAGTAACGAAAATGAAGTTCGAGCATTGTTTTTACGTATACGTGAGTAGTACGACATGTGTATGGTGAGGTGATGATGCGATGCCTCGAAAGGAAATGACTCACCCTTTCGACGCTGTTATGTGAGTCGACTCGGGGAGCCTGATCCGACTCCACGACTCTGTGAGGGGATCGTATGCCTCGAAAGGAATTGATCCACCCTTTTGACACTGCTTATGGGGATCGTATGACTCGGGGAGCTTGATCCGACTCCACGACTTTGTGAGGGGATTGTATGCCTTGAAAGGAAGTGATTAACCCTTTCAATGCTGTTATGTGAATCGACTCGGGGAGCCTGATTCGACTCCACGATTCTGTGAGGGGATCACCGATACATATGTTATGTTATGACAACAAGAGTGCGAGCCAGTTGAGACTGCATGTGATAGGATTGCATTGACGTCTTCATTTTCATATAGTACTACTTACTAAGCTTTAAGCTGACGTGTGTTCTGTGATGTAGGTACCAAGGTTACTGAGGGTAAGTTACGAGAGCCTAGCTAGGGGTCGAAGTAGTTGGCAGCGCACGAGCATGGACTGGCAGGCGACGATGTTAGGACGACTTGACCCAGGTGGCAGTTTGGGTATGGTATGGACGGGTGTTCTTCTTATGTTTGAGTCGTGAGTGAAGAGTTTGGGAGCGTCGTGTGGTTATTTTCATGTAGAGGTGTTGTATAGCACTATATTGTGGATTTTCTTCGTTTATGGATGATTGTACAGTTTTTCTTACTCACGTGATATCTTTGGAGATTTCGTATTTTGTAAGATGGTCATACTGGAATTGGTTGGGATTTTATGCAGGTTTGTACTTGTTTGGGATGCCAGATTTTTGGCGTTACTCTGCCGAAATTTCGGGAGATTAGAGAATGTATAAAAAAATTTTCACCCTACTTTTAAACGTTAGGTGTAAATGATTGTCTTAGCAATTTCATTCTATAAAGAGTTTAAGATTTTCTTCCACGGCGTAAGTGTTTTAAAAACGTATTTTATCATTTATCGAGGAGAGGGACGGTACGGGTCATGTCACTGTAGCGAACTGGGAACCGGTGGATTCTTAGGGCGTTACAGCTATGGTATCAGAGTAGTGTGTAGTCATTGTATTGCTGTTGCATAGGGGGGTGTGACAGTTATGGTATCAGAGCCACGAGGTCGATGTCGTTTAGCGGATTACTTAGCACCGCCAGCCACTTCATGAGAGTACTCCACCAACTGTAAGTATTCTAAAACCCTTTCGATTCATGTTTAAACTTATGGGGGTTTTACTTTGCTATGTACAGGAGTAGTACTATGTCGAGACCACCTATAGAGCCCCGAGAGCCTCGTAGGGCCACAGATGATAAGGATGATGCTATCTGATAGCTTACAGAGCTAGTTAACCGCCAGTCTCAGCTGCTAGAGCGCTTTTTGAGCAGGAAGGACCAGGGTTAGTCTAGTGGTAGTGCTCCGGCCGATCACAGTGGTGACAGATTCGAGAGATTACGACCTCTAATGTTTGATGGATCATCTTTGGACTCACTCAGTGCTGAGGAGTGAATTTGGAGTATGGAGGACATGATGGACTACGTGAAGGTGGATGACAGAGATTGGGTTTCTAGCGCGACATTTCACCTGGCACAGGATGCCCGCTTTTGGTGGGACACTATAAAGGCCGCTACTGATGTGAAGAGGATGACCTGGGAGGAGTTCAAGATGGCATTCTTTGGCAAGTACTTCAGCCAGTCAGTGAGGACCCGAAAGATGGTGGAGTTTGCACAGTTGAGAAAGATGGGCACCGTAGCGGAGTATGTAAGCAGTTTGAGGCACTGTCCCGTTTTGCCAGTCATTTGGTGAGCCAGAACGAGAACAAGGTCTGCCATTTTGTACAAGGTCTGAAGCTGGATATTTATTTAGGGATGAGGATAGCGGGGACGTTGGACGTTGCTTATGAGCGGGTGGTAAGCAAGGCCCTGGATATTGAGGAAGTTGGACTGAAGCTCCCTAGTCACCGCGATCAACCTAGGGAGCAGTCGAGACGTATTTTCAGAGAGGTGATACCCCAGCAATCTCAGAGCGGATCCCAGTCTAACTCCCAGCAGCAGCGGGGCCAGAAGAGGCCCAGTGACGACTAGGGTAGTCTACATGCCTTAAGTGTAACAGGAGTCATCCCGGTGAGAGCAGGGTGGATACGAACAGGTGTTTCAGATGTGGGGAGACAGGACACTTCGTCAGGGATTTCCTAAAGATAGGTACATGGCAATGCTACAACTGTAATGAGTTCGGCCATCTTGCTAGAGACTGCCCATCATTGACTAGGGCCCCAGCTATGGTGACGCCCAGGGTGTTTGCTATGATAGAGCCAAACGATGCAGCTCAGCCCTCCGTTGTTTTAGGTAGCATATTTATTTCCAGTGTAGTAGCTTATATCTTGATTGATACGGGTGCTACGCATTCGTTTGAGTCGAAGGACTTCGTTGTTAAGGCAAATTTGGAGTTCAGTCTCGCCGGCAGCATTATGATGTGACTTTACTGTCAGGGGAACACTTGTATTCATTATAGGTGGTGCAGGGCAATGTAATGACAGTGGGGAAAAAAAAGTTGTTTGAAAAGCTAGTCATACTCCCTTTGAACGGCTATGAGGTGATCTTGGGAATGGATTGACTGTTCAGACATCATGCCACGATTGACTACAGGACTAGAGAGGTTGGTTTTCGGCCCCCGGGAAGGGAGAGCTACATCTTCAGAGCAGGTAAAGGTCTTGCCAAGATTTTCGCTATATTTTTTCAGCAGACTCTGCGGTTGTTGCGTGAGGGTTGTCAGGAATTTTTGGCGAGTGTCGAGGATGCACAGTCACGGGATAATGCTCGGTCACAGGATATCCCTGTTGTGCAAGAGTTCCCGTGGGTGTTTTGTGATGATTTGCCATGGCTGCCCCCTGACAGGGAGATCGAGTTCGAGATAAAATGTTTTCCCAGGTGCCGAGCTAGTGTGCAAGAACCCGTACAAGTTAGCACTTACCGAACTTAAGGAGTTGCAAGCTCAGTTGGAGGAATTGACGGATAAGGGCTTCATATTCCCTAGTTTTTCACCTTGAGGCGCGCCCATTCTATTCGTTAAGAAGAAGGACGGATCCTTACGTATGTGTATCGACTATCGGGAGCTGAATAAGTTGATGGTGAAGAACAAGTATCCGTTGCCGAGGATTGATGATTTGTTTGATCAGCTACAGGGTGCCCGAGTGTTTTCTAAGATCGACCTGAGATCTGGCTATTATCAGTTGAAGGTAAAGGGGGAGGATGTATAGAAGACGGCCTTCAGGACGAGGTATAGGCGTTTTGAGTTTCTGGTTATGTCCTTTGGGCTGACCAACGCCCCTGTAGCGTTTATGAATCTGATGCACCAAGTGTTCAGTGAGTACTTGGACAAGTTTGTGATCGTGTTT
>JAJTVC010000437.1:0-14652 GCA_022433055.1 Begonia peltatifolia | reverse complement strand
TGGCGCACCCCAAGGTGAAAAACTAGGGCGTATAAAGCCCTTATCCGTCAGTTCCTCCAACTGAGCCTTCAGCTCCTTAAGTTCGGTAGGTGCTAACCTGTACGGGTTCTTGCACACCGGCTCGACACCTGGGAAAACATCTATCTCAAATTCGATCTCTCTGTCAGGGGGCAACCCTGGCAAATCATCACGAAACACCTCCGGGAACTCCTGCACAACAAGAATATCCTGTAACCGAGTATCACTCTGTGACTGCGCTGTCCCGACACTTGCCAAAAACCCCTAGCAACCCTTGCCCAACAACCGTGGAGTCTGACAAGAAAAGATAGCAGAAATCCTGGCAAGACCTTTACCTGCTTTAAATGTGTAGCTCTCCCCTCCCGGGGGTCGAAAATGAACATCTCTGGTCCTACAGTCAATCTTTGCATGATGTCTGAACAGCCAGTCCATTCCCAAGATCACCTCATAACCGCTCATATGGAGTACGATTAGCTCGGCATATAACTGTTTCTTCCCCACTTTCACCACATCGCCCCGGACCACCTGTTTTGAATACAAATGTTCCCCTGATGGCTAGGTCACATCATAATGTCGCTCGGGGGGACTGAACTCCAAGTTTGCCTTAACAACAAAACTCGTCGACACAAACGAGTGCGTGGCGCCTGTATCAATCAAGCTATAAGCTACCACAGCAGAAACAAAAATGTTACCTGCAATCATCGATGGCTGGGCAGCATCATTTGGCTCAAAAAGGGCAAAAACCCTCGGTACAACTCTAGCTGACGTCATGCTCGCAGCTGGGCATCTGTTGGCAAAGTGTCCCACCTCATTGCAGTTGAAACAACGGTTCTGACGCGGCTTCTGACACTCCCTAGCCCTGTGGCCCACCTCGCCACAGTTATAACACCGCACTAGGCCCACTTTGCACTCACCCGGGTGGCTTCTCTGACACTTCGGCCACACTGCAAACTGTCCCGACCCATGCGGCCTCTTGGTCCTTCCCTGGCTACTAGAACTGTCACTAGGCCTCTTCAGGGCCTTTTACATGGACGCTTCCCCACCCGACTGTGGGAGCGACTCTCTGAATGATCTCTGATGCTGCTTCTTGGGTACCTCCCGATAACTAGGAAGCTGCGCCCGAGCCTCCTCAATGTCCAGGGCTTTCGCCACCACCTCCTCGTATGGCATGCCTCGGGTCCCCGCAATCCGCATGTCCATATAGATATCCGGTCTTAGGCCCTGCACAAACTGATGTACCTTATTCTCATCAAGGCTCACAAAATGCCCTGCAAACTGCGACAAGGCCTCAAACTACCGGACGGTATCATCCATGTCGCCCACAACTCTAGGAGGCGGCTCTCGTCGTGGTCGCCCTCTACCTCTACCTCTCACCTCTCCTGACATTTTCTACCTTTAACATATACAAAACTCACATTAGTATTACAATAAATTCAAATATAAACATTTACAGTTGGTGGAGTGCTCCCGTGCAGCGGCTGGCGGTGTTAGGTAATCCTCTGAACGACGTCGACCCCGTGGCTCTGATACCATAACTGTAACACCCCTAGAAAACCCCACGTTCCCGGTGCCCTACAGTACGTCTACATTCTACATATACACACTATGACACATTAAAACTTGACACAACTCACTCAGTTTTATAGTACTTTCGTTTTCAAATCAACCTTAAAAGAACATTTGTGAGTATGAAAAATTTTCGACTCGATTCGAAAACAACTTGCGCACCGAAAAGAGAACACAAAATTCTCAATATAAAAAATACGCAGCGAAAAAGAAAATAATTTAAAATAGTTTTAAAATAAACCGACAAAACTCAAAATCCTACGAAGGAGTCCAACATAGCCCTCGAACTACCCAAAATCGTGCCGCACACTCACGTCCCAACTTCGATGCCCCGCGCGCACCCTCGCAGTGCCGCGCGTGCTAACTCAACATCACCGTATCACGCGCACGCGCACGCTCACAGCGCCGCGTGCCCCGCACACTCTGCCTCCGTACAGCACGTTCGCACGCACGCCCTCACCTGGCGCCACACGACCCGTGAGCACCCGCAGGGCCGCGTGCCCCGCGCATCTGCGATCACGCTGCACTCCCACGCTCATCTACACTTCTCTAGCACTCACTGTACTCATCCTGACCTATTCCATATCCTTTCAACTCCCTACCTCTCTCCCGAAATTTCGGTAGAGTAACGCCTAAAAACTGGCTATCCCAAAATTTAAACCCTGCACACAGTTCACCAAAAACTAACAGTATTTATCTATCAATCATCCAGAGAATCTCCATAACAAAATCAGAGTTTAAAGACAACGAAATTTCATCAAATACAATTGAAGAAAGTTCACAGTATAAAGCAATATCATACACTAACATATAGAAGTACGTACGCGTCCCCAAAACACTACAACCACTCTATACCATCCTGTACAACCAACGTCTATACGAACTCCTCTATCCACATAAATACCCGACACAAAATAATAACCCACGAATTTCACCATCACTTACCACCACCACAGGTCGGGTCGCCCTAACAAAATCCGCCGTCCTAGACCACAGGACTAATCTCTCGAGGCTCATCAGTAATGTCGTCAGCACCTACATCATAGAACACACAACATAAGTCTAACGCTCACTAAGTAGTATAATATGAATGTAAAAGCCATCAATGCAATCCTATCACATGCAGTCTCTACACTTACACTCATGGTGACACATCTGTTACGCGTAGTGTAACCACACTAGGGTAAGGAGGAATCTAACATCACCCTACACCATAACAGGTTGCCACCGTCCCGGACTCCCCAGCAACGAGACCCACAAGCTACACACATGCATCACCACACAGCAACCACATCAGGGTGAGGGTGTACCTCGCGCCACACTACACCCTGACACGTCGCCCCCGTCCTAGCCTACCCAGCACGGGGACATAGTTGCCATGCACATACGTTACGTGACAGCCCAGCCAGCCCACTCCTCGAGCGAAATTCGCGACTGGTGTTGCACCGGCTCACACACTAGTAGGATCCGCGGTACCACTGCCCATCACCCTCACCGTCAACACATTCATGCCGCGTGATGCCCCAACCGGTCCACTCCTCTAGCGGAATCCGCGGTTGGTTACGCACCGGCCCACACATTAGCAGGATCCGCGGTACCACCGCCACGCATCTCACCACATACTCAAAACATGCTCAAAACCATTTTCGTTCTCGTTTTTTAAAAATGATGCATGTCAAACAATACACATGCACACCACAATCAATCCCATAAACCCTAAGGTTCTACGGTGTAGACCCACTTTGGCAAAACGCATGCATACACTACTTACCTGGCGTCTAAAGTTCGCTCGACGCACAGCTTCGCCAAAAATGCCTCAACCCAAAACGCAAACAATTCACTCATTACTCATTACTTCAAAACGCACCAAATAATTTAAAATGACATTCCTTAACTACACTCATAAAATTCCAACTAAAACGAGTCGCTAATTCGGTTCGGCCGAAAATTAGCCTAAACTTCGGACGCACATAACTTTTGCGTCTGTCAACAGAATGGAACGATTCAAGTGGCTAAACGTCCCCTTATGAACCTAGTTTAACATACTAAGACGGATTTTAAAACAGTAAGCCGCAGCTAGGTGGAAAAGCCCCAAAACTGAATCTACCCATTTTTATTAAATTTCAACTTTTTGTTTCCCTCAACTAAAACTCACTAGAAATTAGTCTTATGCATCAAAGATGGCCATGCTACTATCACACGTCGCAATTCTACGAAAAACGCTCACTAATTTGACTTGGACCAAAATCCGACATAAACGTTTGACGTGCATAACTTTTGCATCGGATATCGGAATTAAACGATTCCAGCGGCCATACGTTCCTCTAATAACTTAGTTTAACCCATAAAAATAGAATTGGAAATGATCAACCAAAAACAGGCAAAAACAGCCAAAAATGGAAACTGCCCCTACACCAAACAGAGATCCGATTCTTGATTTCAATCCAAATTTCATAATTTCCACACACAACTAGGCACATTTCACTCATATACTTCAGCCAAGCTCGCCGAAATCGAAAGGAGGTCGAGCACCAAGCTCGGCCAAAACAGGGAAACCGACAGGGCTCCTATTGGGTTACCTTCTATTCACGGCACTTCCCCTTTATACAATCCATCGCTGCGGCCAATTTCCTCGACAACGAAAGGAGGCCGAGCATTAAGCTCGACCAAAATAGAAAAATGGATAAAACAGAAAAAAAAAATGGAAAAAACTTACCGAGGCGTCGTTGTGTGCTCGGTCGAAGGGAGAACAAGCCGCAGCAGAGCGCCTAGTCGCCGACAGCTTCTCCCACGCCTACATTCGTTGGCTGAAAAATCAGAGCTCGGTAATTCCTCATTCCCGGTCTCTCTCTCTCGCCCGCTCTTCTCGGGTGTCGACGAGTAGAAGCAGCCGAATAGCTTCCTCCCGAAGCCATTCGGCTATCATTTTTTTTCTTTTGTTTTAATAAATTGAATTACCAAAATACCCTCATGTGTTTTTACCGTCCGTAACTTCGTTAAATTCGCGTCCTCCCGACTTTAAAATTTCAAAAACCAACACTAGAATTAGATTCCGAGCTCTATGACTTAATTTACCCGTTAAAATATTTTTTAAAACTCCAACCGAGATTAAATTGAAAATTTCAGAAATTTGCTTTAAAAATCCAAACTTTTCTGTGTTATTACAATAACCTGACCCAGCCCATTCTGCCCTACCCATTAGCCCATCAGTTCAGCTTTCCCTATAACCAAATCAACTCTCCCTCTTTTCTTCCCAGCCCTTCTGAAATCAAGCCCCAAGCTCTATGTAATCATTCTCCTTCCCTCATCGCCGATGATCATCCTCCACCAGCCAGCTCCAGCATTTTGCCAACTCCGATAGCAAATTTCTCCGCCGCATCGTGGCTGATGGATTCCAGTGCCACTCATCACCTTACACAAAATGCTTGTGCTCTTCATCATCCTCGGCCGTATACTGGATCTTCAAAAATTGCCACCGCCGATGGTAATTTACTTCCAATCTCTCACACCTTGGTTATGTTGTTATTCCTGCTATTTCTCGACCTCTAACTTTGAATACTATTTGTCATTCTCCCTTGCTATCTCATAATCTGATTAGCGTTTAAAAATTATACAAAGACAATTCTGTGTATGTTGAATTTCACCCCTCTTTTTTCTGTGTAAAGGACCAACAATCTCACCAAATTCTGTTTCAGGATTCCCAAAATTGATAAACTCTATCATGTCCCTCACTCCGTTTTGGTTCGCGCTCTCCATCCTCGACTCCCCACCTCAACTAGTCATCCCTTTGTAACGCCCCGGAAACCTACCTATTTTTGGTTCGCTACTCTTCTGATACCAACACCTTACACTCATATCGTAAAATTTCATAAAATTTGAAACTTTTATTCATTGACCTAAAACGACAGTTTTGGAAAATATTTTTGACAGCTCTGCAGTGAAAATTCAATTAAATTCACTTTGGATAAAATTTTATTTTGTTAAACATGAAACAGGGACTCCCGGTAGACACCTATAAGCAGCGGTCGACACTTGAGTCGTTTCGGATTTCTCAACGATGGACACTGGGAACACCGGTCGACACTTTGTTGCTCTCGGGTCTTTTCATCGGTCGACACTTCTATGCTCACCACAGAAAGGGGTCGACACTCATTCTCACAGATCGTCACCTTAATCCTCTCTGCCTGCGCAAGTCGTCCCCCGCGGTCGACACCGCTACCATTTTTACATGAACCGATCGACACCTGTAACTAGGGGTCGACACCTACTTTGGCTCTACCTGTCACATGTCGAGCCTCGCGGTCGACCCTCCCCTTACATTTACACTGACTAGTCGACACCTCTCGACTTTGATCGACGTCTCACACCAGTATCAGTAAAATACGCACGGCATTATCTCCTCAATCAGGTTCACGAAGTAAAACCTATAGTTTGAAAACATAACTTTTCCAAATAAATTTCAAAACAACAACATTCTACTTCATTTATCCACAATACTCTTACTACACCACCTAAAATTCTCAAAATCTATATAACGTTGTTCGACTCAAAACACTTAGAAAAATCACACCCTTTACTCGCCATGGTCGTGTCACCCCAACATTTTCTAGCACCGGCACACGACGTCTCCCGCCAACTTCGATCTAGGCCTGTCCATCACCTAACAACTCACCCAAAATCTCGTCGTCACCTACAGCAAGGAACATAATACATAAGCGTAATGCTTAGCAAGTATGGAATATTAATGTAAAAAACCAATGCATAACTCAACTCCTACACATGCAGTTTCTATACTCAATTCTGTTTTCTTTTCGTTTCATTGTTTTCATCTTCCACTTTCCGGTGTGAATCAGGCCGGCACCCATCCCTTCCACACTCGGGACGGCCAATCCATAACCCACGGAGAAAGGTTAGAGGCACACATCATGTTCGCACACGGAATGACACTATGTAACCTCCTCCTAACATCGATCGTTGAACCATCTAGTGCTCTCAACAGCACGTTAACAACGAGGCGTTCGCAAATAGTGTCATATTACGTACTTTCATCCATGGGAACCCCCTAGTGCTCTCTCAGTAGCACGTTAACGACGAGGTGTTCACTCATACGTGGCAAGTCTTTTCTTATCTGGTTACGTTTTACATATACATTTCAAAACATACTCAAAACTAGTATTTCGTAATTCAAGATCATGATGCATGACAATCACGAATGCACGACTCAAACAACAAAACAAACAAGCAAGCAAACAAGCAGTCCTACCATTCCAAGGTGTAGGCCCAAAGGCAATTCACATACGTTCCACCACTTACCAAGCGTTCTGGAATTCTTTTCGTGCTTTGTAACTTGGTGCTATAACTGAAATACCCATAAAATTATACCTCTGTCAATTCTAAATCATCAAATTCATAATTCCTTAACTTGAAGGTCCTAATTCACTTCAAAACCAAAACTCTCCACTAAACCCGAAATCCTGCACAAATTTTCGTCCAACTTCGGAAATTCACAACTCCTTCAATACTCGTCTAAATTGGACAATACAAAATACTACGGATTCCTAAGAACGTCTAGCTTCCTATGGTCCCATCCATTTCCCATTCGGATGTTCACAACTTAACCAAACATTGTCGAACAAACACCGTTCCAAAAATTCACATACACCGCCAATAAACCATCCAATCTTCCTCACCAATTCTCGTAATCTACTTCTATTTCTATCATAATCACCAATACGCAGATGGTATTCAACTCTACGCTCAATTTCTTGGATTACCCTACTAGGTTTTCACTAATTCGCCTTATATCCTTGCCAAACCTGGTTTTGCCATTAATAACGCTAACACACTAACTAACTACGCAAAATTAACGAGAACTCACCGTGATTCGGATGAAAAGAAAGAGAATCGACCGCTGACCACTTCACGCAGGAGAAGAAGAAACGAGAGAGAGAGAGAGAGGGGAGGATGGCTGGGAAGAAGAACACCGATGGTGTTCTTCTTTTCATCCATTACTTCCTTTATATATATATATTTTTCATAATTACTAATTTTCCCTGCACCTTAAACCGTCTCACAATTTTGTGATCTCATTCGATTACAGTTAGATTCTTTAAGTTCTCTTTACGCCATTGGCCTTAAAATAACCTTTCACTTAGGGGCAGAATTTGCCGTTATTAATTTGGACCAAAACTCCACTATTTACAAATTACAAAATCTGAAACTAGTTTAAACGGAAATTCTGGGTATTACACCCTCTATGTTTTGGCATCACCAGTTAGGACATCCATCGTCTTCCATTTTTTGGCGTGTCCTACAATCGTGTAATCTTCTAGTGTCACAGTAACAAATGTCACAAGGTTGTGTTTCTTGTTTAATGAGTAAATCTCATCGTTTACCTTTTTCAACTTCAAGTTCTCATGCAAATTCCCCTTTTAATATTGTATATAGTAATGTTTGGGGTCCATCCCCAACAAAATTCCATTACTGATGCACACTATTTTGTACTATTTGTCGATGATTATACTCAATTCACTTGGTTGTTTTCATTAAAAGTCAAAAGTGAAGTTTATCACACCTTTGTGCATTTTCATAAATTCATTCTCACTCAATTTGAAGTATACATCAAAACTTTTCAATATGATGGCGGAGGAGAATTTCGATCTCTTTCTCCATTACTTCAATCCCTTAATATTCATCATTGCATCTTATGTCCTTACACTCCAAACCAAAATGGTCGTGTGGAACAAAAAAATCGTGACATTGTTGATACTGGACTTGCACTGTTATTTCATTCTTCCGTTCCTCGACATTTTTGGCCTTATGCCTTTGCCACAACTGCTACCTTAATCAACTTATTGCCTACTCTTATTCTAGCACACAAATCATCTTTTGAATGTCTTTTCCAATCACCTCCTAATTACTCCTCGCTCCGTGTGTTTGCCTGTTTATGTTTCTCGTTCCTTCGATCGTTCAACAAACATAAGTTATAGTCTTGCTCACTTCCTTGTGTCTATTTAGGACTTGGCTACCATCGTAAAGGCTACACCTGTTTAGATCCTCAATCCAACAAAGTCTATATTTTGCGGCACGTCACTTTCGTAGAGTCCAGTTTCCCTTTTTCCTCTTCTAACTCAACAAGCTCACCACCACCCCCATTCTTCCGCTCCATTCCCTCCTTTTCAATGTCAGCCACGAGGGTCGACATGCGAACGCAGAGTCGATCAAAGTGTCGACCTGTACGAGAAAGTGTCGACCACTTAGTGTAAAAATGAGTATAGAGTGTCGAGCTGAATGTAAGGGGGATCGGTCAAACTCTGTAGTTGTCGACCGATTGGGTTGATCTACTTGGACATAGAGGAATGAAGTGTCGACCAGTAGTGTAAAATAGATGGGAGTGTCGACTACAAGGATCAACCGAAGCGGACAGAGACAAATGATGTGTTGACCGGGTTTACATGGGTCGACCGAAAATAATTTTTTATGTTTTAAAAAACTTGAAACTTTATTTAAACTTATTTTTATCAAAGTCTTCTACTGTGATGGTTTTAAACGTTTTCAAAAAGGTCATTTTAATTCAATAAACAAAGTTTTAAATTTTTACACGAATTGTCTCGAGTGCATACGTATGAGTAGCAGTAATGAGCATACCAAAAACCATGTAGGTTTTCGGGTCGCTACAGATATGGTATCAGAGCAATGGTGAGCGTACCAGAAACCATGTGGGTTTTCGAGATGCTATAGAGATGGTATCAGAGCCAAATGCTCAAATTGTTCAAATGATTACCTAACAGCACCGGTCGCTGCACAACGCGCTTCGACAACTGTAAGTGTTTAAGTTGAGCTTTAGTAGTAGATTCTTATGAGAGTGACTAACCTTGTCCAGAAAATTAGCTAAAATATCTAGACGAGCATGACATTTGAAGATACCGAGAGAGACAATTGATTCGAAAAATGTGAATGATTTGATGATGAGTAGACAGCTAACAGAGTTAAGGAACAGACAGTTTTGACAGTTATGAATACTATGAACAGAGAAGGGAATGAGAATTCAGGACCAATGCTGATTAACGGCTAAAGTGGAGAGAGGTTTATGAGTAGAAAGAGAGTCATAGAAATTCGTGTTCAAGTACCTCAATTTATTGAAGTGGATAGTAAATTGAAAATAGCACTTTGTGCCAGATTAACGTTAAAGATGAGCACCACCGTAGGGAGAAGTGACTAGTGCGTGGGTTTCCATAAGAAGGAGGATGGTTAGATTCATCATTTACTAAGAATTTAAATTCTATGGAATAAAAGTTGGGAGATTAGAGCATATGTTCTTAGATTTGATATCTAGGATAGAATGGTCATTGCTGAGGGAACGTTTTAACCAAATCTCAAGTTATAGATTTTTTGGAGATTAAGCTCATTGTGGATCAAAATAGAAGTTACGATAATAGAAATTGATGAGAGAAAACTTAAGGTAGAAATTTAAGGTCAAAGTTAAAAACTAAGGTTGTGAGACATAAGTGCAAAGCTCATATTCAATGTGGCATATAGGATAACCTTTATTGCGGAACAGTAAGGATGAGTAGTAATTGAAAGACTTAGTTCACGAAATTTTGAGAACTTATGCCGTAGAGTTAAGTTGACGGAATTAAGTGTGGAATTAGACTTAAATATTTAATTTTAGACAAGCGTACTCTGACGAAAGAAAGTAACCGACTTTGAATAAGGAGTTAAAGGGAATGTCAAGGATATTTGGACATTGAGGAACCTCGAGGTGAAACTAGTATTCGAATGGTTAATGGAATGATTAGACAGCCACAAGCAAATATGAAATCGAATTTTTAGCAAAGTATTGAGACCACTAGGGCTGTTGTGAGTAAACACAAAACACAAGTGCGTAGATTAATGGGACGATCTGCTAACTTTCAGGTATGAGATTTTTACCCTAGTCATTTCGGAAGCATAGCCCATTTTTATATGTATAAAAGAATTTATGTACCTGATAGCAATTGCTCACAGGACGTATGCTGTCAAAAAGGTTGCGTAAAGTATCGATGGGGTAGTTAGAAGTTTGAGTTAAACTGAGGAGCCATATGTGTGGATAAAGTCGATCAATGAGAAGTTGAGGAAATAGAGGATACTGGAGTATGGCGTATGATGTTGTTTAGAAGTTTGAAAACCATATTTTAGCGATCATGTGATTACGTAAAACTCGGAGACGTAAAAAACTATATTAGATAGTAGTTCGAGGCTTAAAAGATTAATGAAAGATTTAGGAAATTATGTGTGGAGTTATACTTGGTGACCGACTTAAATGGTAGAAGTGCTAAGTGCTCAGTGTTGTTTGATTAAGGAGTATGGATGTTGCTTAAAACATACAAACATGTTTGAGATATCTAAATATAAGATAGAATGATCGTAAGTGGAGGAGCATAGCTAATCACAAGGAAGTTAAAAGATTGGATTTGAAATTTTGTATGCTAGTATGTATGTTGGGGAAATGAAATATATATGACTATATTGGGAGATTTAAATTAGTTAAAACACGATCAGGGAATCTAGGAATAAGCTGAGAGTTCAAGTGCATAGTTTCTATTAATCTTGGTTGAAGATGGACGGATTAAATGATAAATGTTTAAGGCTCTAATTAGGGGAAATTTTGAAGAGCTATGTCGATGAGATGGTAGATTACCGACAAGAATTTTTTAGGAGTTTAGTTTATCCGATTGAAATCAAGGAATTAGAAATTTTGTTTTAATTAAGATATTTAGTCGAAATAAATATTACTAGAGAAAATTTAGAGTAGTACTTTATCAGTGGTGCTAAGTAGGAATTTGGAAATTGAGAATTTGAATGAATTTCGTTGAGGGGTTATAGAAAAGAAATTCAGTTAGGTGATTTCATAAGTTGGGGTTATGGTTAGTTGAATAGAATCACTATTGGGTTAGACCTGAGAACTTAAAAATTTGAAGAAACAGTGACCAACAGTGTAGCTTGGTCTACAACAAGTTTGCATAAGATAAGATTGTTGGATGAATCATTGCAAGGAAGTAGGAAAAATATTCAGAAACGATTTAAGGTTAGAGTGAATAGCTTAGATTTGATTCAATTATGATGCTTTTAAGGATAGTCAGGATAGAAGATTTAGAGGTTAAGTAAATTCTAGTTAAGAGAACTTAGATATGGAGTTAGGATATAAGACTTTGAGGAGTTAGACTATAGTTGGTGAAGGTATAAGGCAATGAGCAATGTACAAAATTGAGTTATGGGAATTGGATAGTACTGAATACCGAATTAGGGATGCAGATATTTTAAATTGAATGTTGCAAACATTATCGTTAAACCAGAATTAGATACATGGTCTTAGAAGTAATTGACGGGAGAACCATGAGACTAAAATCTTAGTGGATGAACCACTAGAGTTTTAGGATATAGATAGAAAACAGGAAGTAATTAGATGGAACGGACTCGAGTATATGTAGGATAATCACAGATTGAATAATGAAGTTAAATGCAAGGACATTTATGAACTAAGAGTTTAAGGTAGATTTGACGTTGTTCGAAAAGAGCCTAGATATGAGATAGTGGATTTGATGGCGTGAATATCAGGAATCAATCGTTATGCAAATTTTGAGGACAAAACTTTTTTAATCAGGGTGGAATGTAACGACTAGAATTTCCTGTTAAATGATTTTCGAGTTTACATAATGGTAAACGGCAAAGTTCTAGTCGGAATTAAGGACGACAAATTTAGTCGGTTAGGTATAATATTATTTTGAGGCTAATGGACAATATGGATTTATAATATTTCAACCGAAAACAAACCGAATAACAGTTTGATTAAACGATAAAAGGTTGAGAACGATTTAATAATTAAGATTATTATTATTATTATTATTATTATAAAAAAATATAATAAAAGAAGAGAAAACACCTCTTCGGTGTTTTATTCCCTCTCATCGCGTGGAGCCCTCCCTCGATCTCCTTCCAGCGACATGCAGCCGAGTTCTTCTCCATTTCCTCCCCCGTTTCTTCAAATCAACAGTAAGTTTTAGATAGTTTTTAGTAGATAGTTTGTATTTTAGTTGTCTTGAGTGTTAAAAGTGAAGTTAGAGGGAGTATTGGGTAGTTTTGGTGAAACCTAGGAAGGAGATACGAGATTTGGAGGCTTATAGTCGAATTTATTCGTGTATTGGTGTTTAGGCTGGAAGTAGCAGTATATTATGAGTTTTTATGAATAAGATTGAGCGTTTGGATAACCGAATACTCGGATTATGGAATGGTTTTCGTTCGGCCGTATTCGACCAAGCTGTAGGTGTTGGGTTAGGAATTAGATTATACGGTTAGAAATTAGACGTCCTATGGAAACCGTAGCATTTCGAATCGTCTAAATCGGATGAGTTTTGGATAAGTTATGCATTTCCGAAGGTTGGTCGAAAATTATATAGGATTTCGAGTTTAGCTAGAAGTGGCGATTAGTAAGAGTTTATAACTTTGTGTTAGAATTTCATGAGTGAGATGAAGTGAAATTAATTAATGTGTAGTTTTATAAGTTCTCCAGTTAGCGAGTTATATACGAACGAGTTGCTAAGGATGCTAGGTCAGTAGTGTAGTAGATGCTTTTGCCTTCGGGCCTACATCATAGATCGGTAGGTTGCATGCACGTTTATTTTATGTTATGTTTTAGCCGATTATGTATTCATGGTTTTAAAGTACGAAAATGAAACAAAAATGAATTTCCATATTTTTACGAAATGAAACAGTATGATGTGACGTGATGAATGAAATGAAAAGATACGTAAGAAGATAATGAAGGTGGGGTTGAGTGGTCTTGTCCCGTGAGGTGGACCGCGAGGTGTATCACTTCTTCACTCGCTTTACGTGGTGGCCTTTTCTCGAGGTGTATCGCGAGGTGTGTCACTTTACTAGATCAAGGTTGGCCTTGTACCGTGAGGTAGACCGCGAGATGTGTCACCTTAATGTAGCACGTAAAGAAGAACTCAGTAGTAAGAAAATAAATAAAGTGTAAGAAAGAGACGAAACTGTAGAAACTGCATATGTTAGGAAATTGACCATGGTCGGCGTAGGTACGAGTTTTGGGGTGTAGTTGAAATTGTTTTGAGTCGTTTTAAGTTTTTCTGAGTCATTTGGATGTATACACGAATTTCAAACTTTAGTAGTTGTTTTGTTTATGTAAATAATGATTTTGAGTTGATGGAAAAATGTACGTTGTATTATTTTTAATGTTGAGTCGGAAGTCTGATTGTTTTTACGCCATAGAATTTACAAAATTTTAGAAGAAAGATTTTTCTTATGATTATTATTATTTTTTCCAAGTTTTTAAAAATATTAATATCATCCCTCTTGATTTTGTAGGCATATAAACGATAAATATTTTTAAAGAACAAAAAACATTTGGAAGAAAAAAAATATATTGGAAACACAAGGTAGTATTAGTTACCATTCTTTGAATACTAAAAGGCTCTGTAACTTTTTCAAATCATTTTTTAATATTTCTTGGTAGTATTTATAGAAGAAATTGTAAGTAAGAAGGAAAGAGAGCTATTAACACTGAGAGTTCTTTGTACAATCCTTACAGGAGAAAATTATCAAAAGAAAATTCCCTATTAGATCAAAATTACAGAGGAGTTTCTTGTGCAGCTATAATAAACAAAACCTAGTAAACCAACTTGAAAAAAATAAAATAAATTTTAAATAGGGTTAATAAACGTAGGGACTGTACACCCTGAGTACCATATACGAAATCATTTGAGGGATAATCGTATCGAGTATGGTAGACTCTTGCCAAAATTTCTTGAAAATCCATGATTCCATTTTTCAATTATGTCACGCTCCTACCTTTCAAAAAAATATAAAATAAAATTGGGATAACTCAATACTAATAATAACGTGAGTCTCTTTTTCCTTATAATAATTATTTTTAAATTCAAAATAATAATTTTGAAAATAAAAAGAGATAGGGTCCTAGTTTTATGTTGATTTTGATGGTTACCACGCAAGACAGAATTATCTGTTATTCATAATAATAGTAACATGTGTTATTCTTGTTATTTTAAAAAT